>VSMD01043061.1:0-73337 GCA_008750895.1 Mirza zaza
TTCAGAGAAGTCAGTTGGAGAAAATGAAGAAAAGGCTGGCTGATGTTTAAGAATATCACTATAACCATCAATTACTGGTTTCAGTTGACAGTATATAATGGTTTACTGCTGTCATTGTCCATGCCTACAGATAATTTATTTTGTATTTTTGAATAAAAAGACATTTGTACATTCCTGATACTGGGTGCAAGAGCCATGTACCAGTGTACTGCTTTCAACTTAAATCACTGAGGCATTTTTACTACTATTCTGTTCAAATCAGGATTTTAGTGCTTGCCATCACCAGATGAGAAGTTAAGAAGCAGCCTTTCTGTGGAGAGTAAGAATAATTGTGTACAAAGTAGAGAACTATCCAATTATGTGACAACCTTTGTGTAATAAAAATTTGTTTAAAGTTAATAATTGTGTTAGCATTTCCATGATCTAGAAGATATGACAAATGAAAGCCAATTTAAGAGGCGGCGGCAGGGGCTGACTTGTGTGTAAAACATTATTCTACCTATATATAATATTTTCATATTCCTCTTTGTTGCAGACTGAATTACATTATTGGTAACTGGATGATATTGCTCTGGCTAGAGTGCCATGGCGGCAGCCTAGTTCACAGCAACCTCAATCTCTTGGGCTCAGGTGGTCCTCTTGCCTCAGCCTCCCAAGTAGCTGGGACTACAGGCATGCACCATCATGCGTGGCTAATTTTTTCTATATATATTTTTAGTCAGTCAATTAATTTCTTTCTATTTTTAGTAGAGACGGGGTCTTGCTCTTGCTCAGGCTGTTTTTGAACTCCTGACCTTGAGCGATCCGCCCGCCTAGGCCTCCCAGAGTGCTAGGATTGTAGGCATGAGCCACCATGCCCGGCCTGGATGAAATCTTTACAGTGAAGCCTATGTAAACAATTTGGGTATGATGAGGCCTGATCATATAGAAAAGGCAACCTGTCATTTATTATGGGAGCCATGGGCATTGCTCTAAACCCTCACTCTACACACAAACTATGGATTCCTGATGTGTGCCTGCAAATGTGGAAAGCAGATCTTGTAGAATGAGTGTGCTTCAGTGGAAGAAATTAGTGTATTCACTATCCCTATTACCTGTTAATCTCAAAATCCCACCGAATGGATAGTAATGAAATAAATTACAAAGAAAAGGAGAGGAGACAACTGCTAAAGAAGGATATCAATGAGTCTAAGTTGTTAGTAGAAAAGTGGTAACTGACTTAATAGTTAGGGAAGGTTACACCCTAAGAGCCTGGAGGAAGGCATACAAGAAGCAAGCTAATTATCCCATAGAACTTTCTGAGTAGGAGGTCAGGTAGGGCCAAGTGTGGGACTGAAAATGAGGGTAAAGTTGGTCAGCATTTTTCCCCTTTACCATACAGAAAGCATAGAATCCAAATTTTAAGTCCTCAGGTCATGGTCTCAAGACTGTTGGACTAGATAAAGCAAATATGACAGCATGGATATTGGAGTCAGAATATGTGGGTTTTTATCCAGGTTCTACCATTTACTGTGACCTTGGTAAAGTTACTTGACCTCTCTATCTTTCTTTGTATGTAAAGTGGAAAAAGTTGTTAGGATTAAATGTTTACGAGGCACTTAAAACAGTGCCTGGCACATAGTTCTATGTAAGCATGCAAAACAAAATTTTTAAATGCCTGAAAACTTGAGCTTTAAATTTACGTCGTCAGCCCCATGGAATCCCAGAGATCTATATAATCATGATCTTATGAACTCTTTCTCTTATAGACAAGGGAAGAGAAATAAAAGAGTATTATAAAATTATCCTCAGAAAAACACCTGGCTAGGTCTGGCTCCTCAGGGAATGACCATAAAATGCTATACAGAATCATGAAATCCAGGAAGATATACAAACTGTGGCCCCGAGGGCCACATGTGGCCTGTCCTGCTTAGCAGCTGACTTGTCCTGGGCCCACAGTGTGCATGTGTGGAATGTGCGCCGCACTCTCCAACGGCCCTCCCAAAGGTCTGAGGGACAGTGAACCGGCCGCCTGTTTAAAGTTTGAGAACCCCTGCAAAATGCTTAAGAAGATACAAAGTCCCAGGATCCCTCTGTTACATCCCATTTAAACAGCCATTGTAGTTGCTGTATAAAGGGAGCATTGGAGTTAATATAAGAAAACTACTAGAACTAATTTCAAAAACTTGATATACTAGATTAAGCAACTCAGTACAGTCCCAACTTTAGAAGTTCCTTAAAATTTAGCATAAACATTTGGCTTTCATATTTGGTGTAAAAAATAAAATATGAAATAAAATTCAGCATTAACTATTAAGTACCCTGGCAAAGCTAAAACCAATCTTTTTTTCTCTTTTTCTTTGCCTATCCTTACTGTGCTTGGGGGATCTCACAAGTCTAAGGGATGGCCAGATCAAAGCAATGTTTGTGGATTCCTGAGCTCCCTGACCAAAATGCTAATAACTTCATATTCTTACAATACCAGCTCAGTTACATCCCAGTGACTAACTTAAATTCTGAACCTATTAATAAAAGTTTGCCTAAGGCATTTGTGAAAAGTATGGGTTCTTATTCCATCAAAAGAGAAGTAATCCAGTACAGGGATAGAATATAAAATCTTAGTCTTATTTTGAGAAGAATTTAAATGACTTTGTGATTTTTAAAGTGCTTTGTTATTTAATGGCACATAATTATATTCAAACTACTTACGCTCTGGGCAGATAAATCATCTGTAATGGAAAAACCTCATTTTTGTGAAAGCACAACCAAGCTCCATGTGAGTTCTTCACCACTGTATACCCAGTGTCTGAGAGAAACCAGGTACTGAAAAAGATTTACTGAACAAATTCATATACATGCACATTTACATGGACAATTTCTGATATCCCTTGTTAATATCCCTTGCTGATCTGAGGAAATTAAATTAATAGCACTATCATTGGAAGTTTACTGCCAGAGGGTTGTTGGGTATGGAGTGAGGATCAATATTGATTAAAGACTGAATTTTGCCCTGATTTTTCAGTCTGTTTTTATGAACGTATTTTTAAGACATGAAATGCTATAACATTTTACTATGTCTATGTAAATACACATTAAAACAATATAGATTTAAATAACCAAAGTAACAGTACAAAAAATTAAACAAATTAACTTTATTAAATTACTGCTTGGGTCCTTACATTGATTCGTTTAAAAAAATAGTTTGAAATACATTATTGAAAATGAGTACACACAATAAATAGAAAATAGGGATGCATAGTACTGGAGATACACAAACCAACTTATTTTCATCTGTTGCCTACTGGTGTAGACAAAATTTGAAATGAAATTAGCATTATTGAAAGAACAGCCAAAGTACCTGGGAGAAGGCTGCAAACTATTGTAAATCAGTAGCTTAAATCTCTGGACTATTTACCAAAAATGAAAAAAATAAAATTCACTGTTTATCTGGGAGCTAACCTCATGATGGCACTGAATTACCTACTCCTACAAGAACAATTTTAAAATACCTACAGTGCCAGGGAACCTTCATTAACAATATTTTTAAATCAAAGTTTTTATTTTAAATATATGATGATTATTCAAAATATCCTAGGCCACACGGCAGGCCCTATAACAATAAGTTACAAATAGTCTGAATTTAATAACTTAAGCGTGATATGGTTAATATAATACATGCTGTGTGAGTATCTCAACTAGCCTCTTTCAGGTGAGGTAATAATTAAAAGGTTTAAATCTACAGTTTCAATTTCTGCTCAGGCGAGTGATGTCAGTATTCTAGCAATGGTGATGACATCCCATTACTGTAATGCAGAACATGATAATGAAGATATTACTCTGAATTACACTTGATTGAAGACGTAATTCTATGTACAGGTGGGTCCATGCTCTATGTGCAAATTTTCAGTGGTACAAGTTTATAATCAGAGCTGGGTTTAACAAATGCTTTTTGACTTCTGAAAAGAAATCATGAAAGCACATATTAAAAGTGAATAAACTAAAGTTACAAGTAGATGACACCAGTTCTTTCTTGCCTTTACGTGTGATGAACTTCATGAAGCATTAACTCCCGAGGTATATTTGTTTCTGGACCATACAGCTTACGTGCTCTTCTTTCAAAGGCAGCCACCATCTGCTTTACAACTTCATCAAAAAACAATGTGGCAAGCTGAGAGTGCAAAAGTGAGCGAAATTCAAAAGAAATCTGTAGGGAAAATGTTATAATTTTTAGAAAGATTTTTTTAAATGAAATTTCCACTTAAAACAGTAGTGTTCACACTGTGAACTAAGTATTTAAGGTAGTGCTGTGTGGATGTACCTCGGTGAGATTTTTAGCACCCCTTTGAAAACAATCTTTACTGCAATAAGCATAACTACTGGCACAATAAGTTTAAGTCAACAAGGCCAGTGAATCTCATTTCAAGGGAGAGTTTGCCTCTTAATAAGTTAGAGAAGGCTGGAAAATACTCTGGTGAGGGCTGGGCTTGGTGGCTCAGACCTGTAATCCTAGCACTTTCAGAGGCAAAGGTGGGAGGATTGCTTGAGCCCAGGACTTTGAGATTGCTGTGAACTAGGCTGGCATCAGGGCACTCTAGCCTGGGCAACAGAGTGAGACTCTGTCTCAAAAGAAAAAAAAAAAGTTCAAGAGAACAATTCAGGTCGGGCGAGGTGGCTCAAGCCTGTAATCCTAGCTCTCTGGGAGGCCAAGGTGGGCGGATCGTTTGAGCTCAGGAGTTCGAGACCAGCCTGAGCAAGAGCGAGACCCCATCTCTACTATAAATAGAAAGAAATTAATTGGCCAACTAATATATATAGAAAAAAAAATTAGCTGGGCCTGGTGGAACATGCCTGTAGTCCCAGCTATTTGGGAGGCTGAGGCAGTAGGATTGCTTGAGCCCAGGAGTTTGAGGTTGCTGTGAGCTAGGCTGACGCCACAGCACTCACTCTAGCCTGGGCAATAAAGTGAGACTCTGTCTCAAAAAAAAAAAAAAAAAAAAGAACAGCTTGTCCCAGGTAGGGACAGTTCCTTTAGCTTGGGAACCTGCCTGGAGATGACAGGGGCAGTGCTGTAGCTGGCCTGCTGCTGTCGTGTATGTGAGTGAGGAATGAACCTTGGTTGTTGTAAGCCACTGAGATTTGCATTCATAAGGCAGTATAACCTAGTGAAAACCAATGGGTACAATTGGCTAGCATACACTGATGTCTGTCAACATGGAATAGCCCTGCATCCTAACCAAACAGGGACAATTTCATTTTGTTGTTGTTGTTGAACCCCTTCCCTTTTCTCTTCCCCATCCTCTTCCATGAATAGGGTTTGATTACGGTTCTGTTTGGAATCCTCTTACAGACGGGTTGAGTGTTCAAGGATTCCTAGGAGAAAACAGAGATTAGGCTACAGTGTGTTTCTGCTCCAACTCTATTTTTGCCTTCTCATGATGCAATTCTCCTTTGCAAAATGGACATTTTCCCCCCCTTGAGATTCAGGATAATTTTTAGTATCAACTGGAAAACATAAGTACAAAATAACGAATGTTAAATATATTTCAGTGGCTACTTGAATACTTTTGGTTGCATAGCTTGAGCTAAAAAGGCAGATCAAAAGTGTGGGCTCCAGATAGTGACTCGATCTCCACAAAACATACTGCCATTGGCATTTCTATATCGGCATGGAAAAATATAACCCGCTTATCTTAGAATAATCATTCTAGACGTGGGCACGAAGCTGTGCAGAGGCGTCTGCCACTTTTTCTCTGTCCAGGCTCTGTCTATTGCAGACTGTGGGCCTCAGTGATCGTCTACCACTCTCCTGCCTCTTCCGGCTTTCTATGAGAGGAAGTGAAATCTTTTCCTCAAGCGTTTATTAAGTATTGACTCTGGACTAGCCAGTGTGCTAGACATTGAGGATCCAATTTTGTAAGGCCTAAGAAACCCACGACTATCTGGACAGACATTCAAAATGCCTATTATATTGATTCTTATGATCTGCTTCCAAGGAGGTCTTTTTTCCTGCTATCTTCATCAGCAAGCACCTACACCGATTTTACAGCCCAGCCCGGGATCTCCGTGCGCATCAGCCACGATCTTCAAATGTCTGTTTGTTCTAGTTCAGTGGCCACTTAGGCCACTAGTCAACCGAACGTGCTACTCTCCACCACTGACAAAGCACAACTGGAGCACGAGAGGGCGTCGATCGGTGTTTCAGCCAGTCCATGGATCATCCAAGGACCCCGACGCTTAACAGGCACGCTCAGATTTGAGAGTCACTGGTCTGTACGATGCAGACGGCACACCTCTTGCTAGAAATCAGAATTCAAATGAGGAAACATGACAACGCTCCTAATTCTTTAACTCTGCCTCTTTCATTTCAAGCTCCTCTCATTCTCATGCTCTGTGATGAAGAACCGGTCAAAGAGTTCGTAAATATACCTTTATGCGCCGGTATCTTAAGTGTCTCCCGTGCTTGTAAGCCTTTGCGATTAAGCAAATGTACAGTGAAGAAAACTCCTAGTGCTGTTGCTTATAGTCTATAGGGGTCAATCGAAACACAGCGGTTGCTTCTAATGTTTTAAGAATTTTGGAAATTAAAAAAAAAGTTGCCACGCTAGCCGCGTGGTGTTACTGGAGATGGAGAGTGAGGTATGCTCACCCTCTGCTTCCCTTGTTTCCATCTTCTCCCTCCTCTTCCTCCTCTCTCCTTCCCTTTCTCCTTCTTTATCCTCCTTTTCTGCCTCTTCTTTCTCTCCCCGGCCCTCTCTTGTACTCCCAGATTATTTGTCTTCAACACCCTTAACCCATTCCCAGAAGCCCTGCCAGCATAGCAGTGACTAGGGGTCTCATCTGAACCACAGAGCTTGCACATCGAACCCAGGCAAAATCAGGCTGTTTTCTCTCTGATGTGATGCTGCCACATCTCATTCATTGGAAAGGAATACCATGTAGAAAAGAGCTTAGCCATTTGGGGGAGAGGAATTCCCTTCCTGATGTATCTGTCAGAGAAGCACAGCCCCACGTGCAGCTCATCAATCCTCTCCCTTTCTCTCTCCCTTCACCACCTGAGGTCTCAAACAGATGTCCCCTCCGGCGTGGTGGTATATCATGGTTAAAATCATTACATAATTTCACTGGCCTTTTCCCAGGGCCAAAGGTTGGTCTGGTGACACTGGGGCTTTAGGGGGAGACTAATTTTCTTTTGCTGTCAAGTATGCAAAACAGAGAGCAACTTGATTCACTGCCCTGCACACGGAGAGTCCCTAATGACCCGGCGTTTACTCGGCTTCCCAGGATAGCATAGTGAGGAGATTCACCAAGCTTGGCACACGGAAGACTCTTCTGGGGAGATTTTCAAAATTTAGATTTCTGGGCTCAGGAATCAGTGCATTTCAATGATTAGATGCACTTGGAGATACACTGATTTTAATGGTTAATTGTTTGGGAATCAATAATCGGTCCAGTTCTACTGCTTATCAGCTATGACCTTGGACAAATTATTCTCTATAAAACCAGAAAAACATTGTCCCCCATCTCATAGACTCATTGTTCGTGGAGTGCTCCAGAGTGTCGTGCACACAGTAACATACAAGCAGTGTTAGTTATTGCTCTTTTGACTATATTCTTTTTCTTTTTCCAAAAGCACTGAATACCCAGCACTGATTTTCTCATATGTTCTTTTAGGGGTGTGGGGAGTGATGGTCATGGGAGTCTTCCGTTTTAAAATCTGGCATGAGATTTTCTCGTTAGACAGATAGACATTTTCTTGTCTATCTCTTTGCATCCTAGTAAAAGTGGAGTTTTAGCTTTGGAGATCATGAGGTAGCAACATTCCCAGGCATCTTCTGTTCTGTTCCCACCCCTCAGTGAACACCTTTAGATTTTAATCTGTTGTGGTGCAGCTGCTTCCCAGCAGTGGGTAACCACCATTCAGGGCGTGGTTACCATAAAGCCTTCTGGGAAACTATTTGCATGGGCCCCGTTAGCCAGAAGAAGGGCACTGCCAGCAAGTGACATTTGGTTCCTGATATCTGGACTGATGGATTCTATTTTAACTCCTGCTCTGGTCACATAGAATCACAGGGATGGGGCTGCTTGTCAGTCCTATTGCTTTCCCCACCTTGTCCCTCCCACCCCCTTCTTTGTTATCATCATCACCCTTTGAAACCCTTCTGCTCCAGCTGATTTTTATATTAGATTAAAATAGCTAAGCAAACAGGCTTTGCTGTTCAGCTGCCACTAGGGAAGATAGAGTCGAAAGCATGTTTCCTGTTTTTCTTTGAATGTAGAAAACTCTCACCCACTCAGACACTCACACACGCACCTGCACATACGCACACCCACACACAGCGCTGTCTTTCCTTTCCTGTCTGTTTGGGAGGAGATAGGGACAGGGTGTGTTCTGAATCTCGGGTGGGTGGAGTTCAAATTGTCTTGGAAGTTCTGCGGACTACTCGCTTTGATATGTTAATATGACTAAAGGGTAGCTAGATTCTTCCAGAGCGTGGTCTGGAGTTTGGATAATTGTAGTCTATAAGGAAATTTCACTCTCGCCTTCTGCCTTCTCCACCCTGTCTGCCAGTCTGGGTTCACCACCCCAAACTGAGTGCCAATCACTTGTCACTCTTCCAGGGGGCCGCTGTCAGCCTGGGCGGCTTGAATTTTTGACAATGTAATTACGGCTCTTGCTTCCACAGTGGGAGTCTGAGCAGGACGGTGGGGCTTTTATTGATTGTTCAGCAGGGAAATTTATCAATGTCTCTCACTTCATTTCCAGTTCCTCCCTGAGAAATTTGGCTGACAGTTTCTTAGGAAAAAAAACAGTCTTATGGCCTTGACTGGACTTCTGTCTTTGTCCTTTTCAAGAAATTACAAGATGTAGGCATTAAATATAAATGGAAATTTCTGAGAAAAACTAGTTTGCAGGGCACGATTGAAGAGAACACTGGTGCAATTTTTGCAAACATAAGAATTTGGCAGAAATAAATAAGAAAAATGTTCTAAATAAGCAAGTTTAGATATGGTTTTCCTTCTAAAAGTACTAAGTATCTGTATTTAAATTCCATGCTTTTTACCGGTACTGTGCTATGTGTACTATTATTATAGTTGCTAAAGAATATCAGGCTGCCTTTAAACATGGTATAGTGCATGTGGAACAGGCTTGTGTTCAGAAGCATGTTCTTGGACGATGGTTTTCATACTGTGTTCCACAAAATCCAAAGGTTTCCTAGAGGGGCTTCAGGGGTTCCACAAACAATGGAATATTGGGTGGTTCAGGAATAAAGGCTCAAATTACTCAAGTAAATTGATTCATTGCATTTATCTCTATTGCATATTTGTGTTCAAAGTAATATTTCATTAGGAGAAGGAGTTTCATTGCTAGAATTGTGATTTTAAAAACTATTAGATTATTCTTTTAATTGTGGTATGTAGAGCCTTTTGAGGAGTCCAGGGCATCTTTTTGTATAATTCTTACTTCCCCAAGACTGATTTAGCTCTGGGACCATTTCCGAGAAAGTCTTTTCTTTGTTGTAGGATGAAACTTTCTATACTCCATTTTCATTTCATGACAGTTCCTCTTTATCCAACCATGTATGTTTAGACCTCTGCTCTTTTGTCATTGGATTAGTCATTTCCAATTCTATTTCTTCTCCATCCATAATGTCTCCTCTTGCCTTTCTTCCCTATTTCTTCTAGTCCATGACTCCTCCCTTTTGTTCTGTCTCCCATTCTCTTGGGCTGGAAGACAAACCAGAGCTGTGACATGGCATTTTTGCACGTGGCTTTATTACTCTTAAATTGTTTGGTTTTGAGAGACAGAAGCCCAGTGCAAACAAACTTTGACAAAACTGAAGATGTATGACCTCCTATCATCAAACTGTAATGAGGTACAGGAAGATGCTGACCCTGGACATGAATGCCTCCAGGAGTCTGAATGTTCTCAGGACTTACCTTTAGTTTCTCACTCTTGGATCTCTTTGTGTCTATTGACTTCACTCTCTCCTACTCTCTCTTTTTTTTTTTTTTTTTTTTGAGACAGGGTCTCGCTTTGTTGTCCAGGCTAGAGTGAATGCCGTGGCATCAGCCTAGCTCACAGCAACCTCAAACTCCTGGGCTCAAGCAGTCCTGCTGCCTCAGCCTCCCGAGTAGCTGGGACTACAGGCATGTGCCACCATGCCCGGCTAATTTTTTCTATATATATTAGTTGGCCAATTAATTTCTTTCTATTTATAGTAAAGACGGGGTCTCGCTCTTGCTCAGGCTGCTTTCGAACTCCTGACCTCGAGCAATCCACCCGCTTCTGCCTCCCAGAGTGCTAGGATTACAGGCATGAGCCACCGCGCCTGGCCCATCTCCTACTCTTTAATGGCTTCTTCTATAGGGTCATTGGCATTTCTTGGTTTCACATGGACTTCAATTTCTTATCACCAAAGAAAGGAGCTTTGTGTTCTTTTAAAGAAATAACCAGGGAATGCCTCACAAAGTCCTGCTTGATTTATCTAGCAGACTAGGACTACTCGTGGTGTGTGTGCATGTGTATGTTTGTGTGTTTGCATGAGCCTGTATTTTGGGAAGCTGTTTACCAAAAGAAAGGGTGGCAGCCAGTCCCATAGAGGAGTGTTGCCAGGCACACAAAACCATGGGCGTCCTCTAAACTAGTTAAAATAAAGTCATAGGCTTTTGACTTCTGGTTCAGTCTGTGAAATCTCAAGATGTCTGAAACTTATCAGCAGAAATATTCAAATGTAGTACACTACTTACTATAAACTTGGTGTGTAAAGTTAAAATCAGTTATCTTTTAGGCTGCATTTAGGTTGAATAAATCAAGCGTGCGAGATCGGGCACACAAAAATGCTCATCAAGTTCCTACTACAGAGCTTAGGGTATAGAAGTTCTCATCAAATAGCAGAAGAAGTTAAAACAAATATTGTTGAAAACCTTTGCTGTGATTAAACCCCAAATTTTAAATTTCAATGTTACCGAAAATTTTAAAAGTGTTATTTATTCCAGGTTCTTATGAAATAGAATTTTCTAGTAGATGTTAGGTTTTTTTTCCTCCTCCTTTCCAGGGATCTTGGATTTCCTCAATATTGAAGCGGTTCTCTGCCTTCTCCTAGCCTTTATCGGCACAAAACAATACCTGAGAATTCATGGGAAACGTGAGCTGGTGTGGTGTGTAAATTTCCCACAGGGCTGTGCAAACAGAAGTACATTTTTCAGGGATGTTCGTGAGATGCAAACTTTGCAGACAGAGGTCTAACTCAGAACAGACTTTATTTTTCTCTAGTAACTGTCATCGCCTATCCTGATGGATCTTTTCCCCTGTCTTTTAACAACACCTGAGTGCCACAGCTTTCCAGGTGAAAAGGCCAGTCCTAATTAGTCCAATTTAAAACTTCAGTGTCCTATTCATTCAATTTTCCATCTTGAGGCACCTGGGGAGAGGGTAGGAAGTGTTTCTTCACTCCTTTTCTCATTCTTCTTATTTTATATTCTCTCAGCATTGGGGCACATGGGCAAGGTAAGGCAGAAAGTTTTATAAGCTTGTTACTTAACTGTGCAGTTAAGTAACTGCACAGTTACTATTGGATAATAGTTAGATTATTGGATAATACTTGCTGTCTGAAGCTTCTTCTCCTAAAATGCCCGCATGAGATCACTGGAGCCCTGTAGGGGGCCTTCCTGCTATGTAGTTTCCCAGTGCGGAAGCCCCTCCTGGGTTTTCAGTCCCCTTAGCATTCATCTTGGGGTTGGTCTTGGGTGAGGTACCAGAAAGTTGGTTCAAACCAAGCTACCTTCTCTGGCATCCAGTTATGCAGAGGAAACTTAAAAATCCATCCACATCAAAGATGTTTTGCCCATCACCTCTTTCTCTGCTCTGCTTTCTCTCTCGCTCTAATCGTTTCCCCTGCTCGGATAAGTATGAGTAGCCCAGCAAAAAGGCTGCACATGCAGATATCCAACCTGGGAAAAAGAAGGCAGTCTCCCCATATTACTCAAGATTGGTACATAGGAAGCCCCCTTTTTTTTATATTCTCTCATACCTCCCTCTTTAGGAAGGTGAGGAAAAGGCCATGGTCAGCTCACCCAGGCTGATGACTCAGCTCCATGTCTGAGGATTTCTTTGAATCTCCTTTTTTTGTCACTCATATAGCCTGGAGTGGGCTCTGTTCTAGGGAGAGCTAAGATGGCAGAGTTAGATTAGCTTCCTTTGAATAAGCCCCAAGGAGATGTCTGCTCCCTAACTGTGTATGGCTCCCTTATCCCATGGGATGCTTGTTCCATGTTGGATCCTCCTGGTTGGTTCTGGAGAGGCAGAAATTCTGCTAAATGACCTGCCATATATACAAAAGGGCACTCCAAAGGAATGTTGGGCTGGAGGGGAAAACAACTATTGTTTTGCTGCCAATGCTGTTGTTTTGCTGTGTTATGTTCTGCTTTTATTTAGGGCTCTGTTTACTCTTCTTATGTATCCAGGAAGTAAGATTAAATAAAGGGGAGGAATGGAGGAAGGAGGATGGGGAAAATTTAAAACTTACTTGTTGCTTTCTGTAACCTTAAAGAAGCTTCAACATAGCATTGGGGTTCCGGTCACCTGGCATGTGTCGGATCGTAATGATGCAGTGCAGTTAATACCAGTGAGCACGGTTCTAGTGTACGTGGGCCCCTCAGCATGATAGGACGGCCACTGCCTAGGCGACTGGTTCTCCCTTCCAAGCAGAGGAAGACTGGTCGTTGGCTATTTGTCATCCTGAATATAACCAACGCCACCAACGAGAAGTAAGGTGGAAATTTTGTGTATTCTGTCTTATTGTAAAATGCTTCAAAAAAGTCCAGAATCCACTGCATAACCATTCTATGCACAATGGCAGAAAATTCTGCTAAAATTTCATTGATCTGGATAAGAGTAACCTTGGAAGGGTCTGTAAGAAAAGGTTCCTTAAATTAATAGTATAAACCACACTTTAAGGAACTCGTTTAAACCCATTTAAGTGAACATGCTGTTTTTAAGGTCTTTTAATTTTAGGTGTTTACATGTAAATATATACTGCTAATTAGAAATGAGTTCTAGCTATTCAATAATCCAAGTACAGCGGGAACCCCACTTAGAAACACATTGTGAGGTACTTCAAGTTTCTATATATACTTGAAAGTGTTGGTATTAGTCAGGTCTTTTTTGGTTGCCAGTGACAAACCCTATTCAAACAAAAATTAGGAGCATTTATTGCCTCACAGAACTGAAAAAAATCTTAAGGCACAGCTGAGTCCAGGTGCTCCAGTGAAGTCATTAAGACTCTGTTTCTCTGCCACTCTTGATTATCTTCCCCCTGAGTTGGCTTTGTTTTCAGTCAAGCTCTCCGTTTTTGGAGGCAGACATGGGACCCCGTGTCTCCGGATGAAAGAGAATGCCTCTTCCCAATGGCAACTGGACTTCTGAGTGAATGTCAACATTCCCTCATCACCACTTCACAACCTCCTTCTGGCTGTTCCCCCTTAGCTTTTAACAGTAGCTAATATATTACATATGGGTTGCTCATAATATTTATTGTATGTCACGGGGGCAGGGATTTTCCTTTTTTTGTTTAACTCCATTGCCTAGAATAGTCTAGACCAGGGGTCCTCAAACTTTTTTAACAGGGGGCCAGTTCACCGTCCCTCAGACCGTTGGAGGGCTGTTGGAGTGTGCAGGGCACATTCCACACATGCGCACTGTGGGCCCTGGACGAGTGGGGTGCTAAGCAGGACAGGCATCCCGGCAAAAACACCCAGCGGGCCGGATAAATGTTTTCGGCAGGCTGCATGTGGCCTGCGGGCCGTAGTTTGAGGACGCCTGGAGACTCCATGGTTGGCTTTCAGGAAATATTTGTTGCTTGAATAACTGAGTGAAGTGCTTGAGCAAAAGCTTCAGGATTAGCTTTGGTCCCATTCAAGTCAAAAGCTGTTTGTGTCACTGTACTGTGACCAGGGAAGTCTTATTAGCCAGGTTGTGAACAGTACCCAGAACTATAGGGTCTGAGAGAGGGAGAGAGAGGGAGAAATAATTTTTTAAAATAAGAGATGTGTTATCCAACCAGAATAAAAGACAGATAAAAAAAATAGATTGTCCACTTTTTAAATATTTGATGATCAAACACTTTTAATACTCTTACTCATGTGGAATTGCAAATTAATAAGGTTTTACTGGATAGTCTACACTAATATATGCCAAACTTGTTTAGTTTGGCTAGGGAAACATTCAACTAACTACTTCACCAAGCAAAACCAAAGTCCTTAACACAATCAATGAAAATTCAGGATTAAAAATATATAATGACATTGTGATATTTTCTAGATTTGATGATGTTTTGAAAGTGTTATTAAAAAGTGCAGTTGACTTTAAGATCCTTTTTAGTCTGAAAATCCAAGACCACATCAATCTTGATCTTGACTACTTAATCTTTTGTATAAGTATGTACATATAAGTAAGGCAAAAACATCAATATTGAGTATTAGGATTTGGTCCCAAGCCCAAAAAAGGACCACTATTTTAGCAAGGATGTATCATGTGATAAACTGTTCTTGTCTTAGTTGTAAAGGGGATGGCTTTACAACTAGCTTAAGACCACACACAAAACCAGGGATGTTATCACTTAAGGGAAGGAAAGTCTAGCACAGCCAGCCAGCCCCAATGCTTAGGGGGAGAGCTGGTCTGGTCCACTGCCTTTAGGCCTTTCTAGATTAGGAGGCAGATTCCAGGGAGCTACCTTCTGAACTCTTGCCCTATCCTTGTGAGGGAAGAAAGACTAGGAATAGAGACCTCCTCATTCTTTGACCTCGTGAATTTTTCAATCCCTGATGCTGTGCCAAGTATTTTCTATAAATAACCAATTAATAGCAATACTCTTTCCATTTGTGGGATTGAGGAGGTAGGAATAGAGGAAGAGAGCTGTATCTTTTAGCTAATGATAATAAAAATTCTATTTTTTAATCAAAAGCAGTTATTGCCATGTTATAAATATTAGTACTATAGTGGAATATTTTGACTACACGAAAGATAAATTGAGAAAGTATTTCTCACATTAGAACAATAGATTTTTAAAAAATTGTAATCTACTTTTGTCTAAAATCCCAACTGTTGATAGAATGATGAAATAGTGAAAATAGTACTTCAAGCCTAAATTTTCTATTTAAGCCCTATAGATTTAAAGTTTTCCGCTTATTTTCCTTTGACAGTGTTATTCATGAATTAATAAGTTACTATGTTAATCAAGATTCTCTGGAAAAACAGAATATATATTTGTATGCATATGTGTGTGTATATATATAAATATATAAATTTATAAATATAAATATATATATATATATAAGAGAGAGAGAGAGAGAGAGATTTATTACAAGCAGTTGGCTCATGGAATTATGGAGACTGAGAGATCCAAGATCAGCAGTCAGTAAGCTGAAGACCCAAGACAGCAGATATATAGCTCCCAGTCCAAATCCAAAGGCCTAAAATCCAGCAGAGCCAATGGTGTAACTTCTAGTCTGAAAGCCAGCAGACTGCAGATCCGAAAAGAGCTTGATGTTTCAGCTGGAGTCTGAAGTCCAGATAGGGCCAGTGTCTCAGTTCATGTAGTCAGGAAGGAGTGCCCTCATGCTCAACCTCTGTGTTCTATTCAGGTCTTCAGGACGAGGCCCACCCACATTAGGGAGGGCAATGTGATTTACCCAGTCTGATGCAAATGTTATCACATCCAGAAATACCCTCATACATACACACAGAATAATGTTGGGGCCCCCTATGTCTGGGCTCTCTATAGCCCAGTCAAGTTGACATATAAAATTAACCATCGGAGTCATCAAAGTGGACCTTATTTTCTATAACTGGCTCTGTGTCATATCCTTCCAGATAATCCAGGAAGTTATCAAGCCTCTTACTTTGCCACAAAGCTTCTCAGGGGGAGAATAACTAGCTCCAAGATCCATCTTTTCCTCTCAAGTTTGCTATGGTTTCCTTTCTTCCTGCTAGAATGTGGTAATCTTTGCTGCCATTCTGCATCTTCTCTAGATAAGCTTGACTTTGCTCAGTCATGGAGTTGTCCTCACTCTCTCATCTTCCTGTGGATAAATGTTAGGACTGTGGGCTGTGGTAGCCAGACTGCTTTGGTCAAAATCCCATTTCTACTACTAATTAGATAGTGGACCTTGAAAAAGTTAACTCCTCAGTGTTTCAGTTTCCAAATCTATAAAATACAGATGAAGCCAAAACATTTCTCATAATGTTGTTATGTGGTTTAAATGAAATAAATCATGTACTCAGCACAGTGGTGGGCAATTACTCAATAAATGTTAGTTATTGCTATTGTTACATGTGCCTATAGTGCTGATTTGGTGAAGTTGCCTCATTGTTATTCTAAGAAGGATGGGATGGTGTTTATTGTTTTATAGCTATCTGTCAGCCAGAAATCCGGTTGTCATTCTTGATACCTTCTTTATCATCCTGACTAACATCGTGTCCATCGCCATGTCTTGTTTATTTTAATTCTTGGATAACTCATGAACTCATGTACTTCTCTCCACCTCCATTATTGTCACCTTAGTTTATGATGCTTTCAACTTATGTCTGTACTATTGTGTAAGCCTTCTAATTTATCTACTGGTTGCCACTTTTGTTCTCCAATTCATTCTTTGCTCTGGAGTCACGGTGATCATTTAAAAACACAAATACCTAAGTGAACATATAGGAGTAACATTTATCAGGTATCGGGAGGGTGGGAGGGGGGAGGAGGGGATGGGTATATACAACCACAACGAGTAAGATGTGCAACATTTGGGGGATGGACATGCTTGAAGCTCTTACTCGAGGGGGGAGGGGGACATGGGCAATATAAGTAACCTTAACAATTGTACCCCCATAATACACTAAAATAAAAAAAAATAAAAATAAAAACACAAATTTGTTTACAGCATTCCGCTGCTCAGAACTCTTCAGCGGCTTCTCATTGTTTCTCAGATAAAGTCCCAAATTTCTACCATGACTATAACACTCTATCTGATTTAGGTCCCTGCATATATCTTCTGCCTTGTTTTCCATCCCTCCCTCCCCACCCCATGCTCAAGTAGCACCTTTCTTTTAGTTTATTAAATGGTTGATGTGATCAAGAATTTACATTTTTTACATTTTTTGAGTACCACAAGAAACTCAACTTTGTTAAGTAAATGGAAAGCTACATAGGCAGAAGATGGTGATTTTTCCTTCAAAGAGAATTCTTCCACATGCATCATCAAAGCAATACTATTAACAGTATTGCTTTCAGCCTGGTCATGGAGAAGGAGGAGCATTGAATTGGGTATTATATTCAGCATTTATTAAAATTGGATTTTACCTAGATCCTGGCACTTTATAATTTTCAAAGCTGCTTCCCATTCTTTCTTCTCACTTAACTCTCACAACCACCCTGTGAAGTAGGAAAGACTGGGATTATTGCTTTCATTTTAGAGATGATGAAACAGGGGCCCGGAAGGGGAGGTATCTAAAATTTATTTCATCCTCTTCATGGGCTTAAGATGCACATGGACTTACTCCTATTTTGTGTACATATAGGTGGTTTTGCCTGTAGCAGAGAGACAAGCAGAAGATACTTATTACTAATTTCTGAAACAGTCTTCTCAATTTTAATTTTTTCAGGTTATTTTGGGATCCCAAGTGGGGCTTTACTCTTTATGGCTCCCCTTGTAACTTTCCTGATATAGGTGAAAAGAACCTGTTAATTTCCCAGTTTCTCATTTACCTTTCAGTGCTTTGATGGAGTATGCTGATCTCTGTGATGCCAAATCTGCAAGTATTTTCTTTTGTGATTTCTGTCTTTGATTCCATGTTTAGAAATTCTTTTCTATGCAAAGACTATATAACAATTTACTTATTTGTTTTTTTTTTTTTTTGTACTTTTGTTCTTTCTTTTTTTCTTTTCACATTTTGGTCTTTAACCAAGGTCAGCAAAGTATGGCCCATGGACCAAATATGGCCTTTGCTTGTTTTTGTGAACAAAATTTTATTGAAGCACAGACCATTTCTTTAGGTATCACTTATGGCTGCTTCGCACTACAGTGGTAAATTAGAGTCGTTGTGACAGAGACCACCCTGTCTGCGAACCCAAAACCATCTGGCTCTTTACAGGAAACATTTGCTGACCCCTACTTTAATCAATCTAGAATTTACTTTTATAAATTTATTTTTATAAACTTATAGTTTATAAGTCGGTTATCTAATTTTTTAAAACGGATAACCAATTTTCTCAACATTATTTATTCAACAGTGCAATTGTAGTAGGTTGGAAAATGACTCCTGAGTATGTTCATGTTCTAATCCCTGGAACCCATGAATGTTACCTTATTTGGCAAAAGGGACTTTGCAGTTGTGATTAAATTAAAGATCTTGCAATGGGAGATTATACTGGATTATCTAGTGGGTCTCATGTGATCATATTGAGTCTTATAAGATGGATGCAGGAGGAGTCAGAGGAGAAGGTGATATGATGATGGTAGCAGAGATGGCAATGGTATGCTTTGAAGCTGGAGGAAGGGGCCACAAACCAAGGGCTACAGGAAGCCATCAGAAGCTGAAAAAGGCATGAAAATGAATTTTCCTCTCATGGCCTCCACAGAAATTGTCAACACCTTAACTTTACCCCAGTGAACCTAATTTCAGAATTCAGACCTTCAGAACTACAAGGTAATACATTTGCGTTGTTTTAAAACACAAATTTTGTTATAATTTTTTAGAGGAACAATAGAACTAGGTATGTCTTGAGATAGCAATGCCACTTTAGGAATTTATTTTAAGGAGATGATAATCGTATGCACAAAAATTATACACAAGGACCCAAGCAATTCAATAACAAGAATAAAAACAACAACCTAATTTAAAAGTGAGCAAAGGACCTGAGAAGTAGACATTTCTTAAAAGAAAACATACAAATGGCCAACAGGAATGTGGAAGGGTGCTCAACATCACTAATGATCAGGGAAATGCAAATTGGAGCCACAGTGAGATATCGCTCACACGTGTTAGAATGGCTGTTATGAAAAAGATAAAAAGATACATGTTGATGAGAGTATGAAGAAAAGGGATCCCTTGTATGCTGTTGGTAGGAATGTAAATTAGTACAGCCATTATAGAAAACAGTATGAAAGTTCCTGAAAAAGTAAAAAGTAGAACTACCACATGATCCAGCAATCCAATTTCTGGATACATATAGAAAATGAAATGAAATCAGTATGTCGAAGAGATATTTGTACTCCCATGTTTATTTGCAGCAGTATTTCAATAGCTAGGACATGAAATCCACTTCAGTGTCCATCAGGGAATTAGTGAATAAAGAAAATGTGGTAGGCAATGAAATATTATTCAGCCTTAAAAAAAAAAAAAAAGGAAATGCTGTCATTCGTGACAACATGTATAAATCTGGAGGACATATACTAAGGAAAGCCAGGCACAGAAAGACAAATATCTACGTGATCTCATTGACATCTCCTTCCATCTAACAAGTTGAACTCATAGAAGCAGAGAGTAGAATGGTGGTTGCCAGTGACTGGGGGGAGAGGAATGGGGAATGGGGAGATCTTGGTCAAAGGGTAGAAAGTTACAGTTAGCCAGGGTAAATAAGTTCTAGAGATCTATCGTACAGCATTGTCATGGTAGTTAATCATAATGTATTGTACACGTGAAAATTGCTAAGAGAGTAAGTCTTAAACATTCTCACCACAAAATAATAAGTATGTGAGGTAATGGCTATATTAACTAGCTTGGTTTAATTATTTCATGATATACATATATATCAAATCATCATGTTGTATATCAAAGCATCTTGTATGCTGTAAGTAATATGATTTTTGTCACATTAAAAATGCAGTAATAAAATTATGCTTAAGAATGCTCATATCTGCATTATGACAGTAAATATTTGAAAAAAACTAAATATGGAGAAATAAGGGATTAGTTTAAAAACACACTATTTTAAATGGGATACTGTGATATCATCATGATGTCAAATAATATATAATATAGCTGAATGATGATCCTTTCATATTAAATAAAGAGAATTCACAAAAATGATGTGCACAGAGTTACCACATTTTTGCTTAAATATAAAATTTTGTTAACATATGAACAAAGGAAGGAATGGTAGGAAAAGCATATATTATTCTATTGTGTTAAGATCCTGAATGGCTTTATTGTTTTTTTTTTTTTTGCTTCTCTATAGTTTTACTTTATACATTATACATTTGTTGATTTTCTCAAAAGAAATTATGTTGTTAAAAACTAGCCCTTTCTCTCCTCACTATGCCCTCCACTCTAAAGCATAAACCATAGCAATGATTATCAAAATGAATATCTATCTGATCAGGAATATATCTGGATTTTTATATATTTTGGGGCAATGAACAGAAGTGGGTACTAAAGACATTCAACAGAAGCTTTTAGTTTTGACCACGTGGATTTGACACCTCTAACTGAAGATGTTTCACTAAGGGCTGTATGGTCTAACCATGGCATTTGTTGAAATGGGCTGACATCCTCACAGGAGCATGAAACAGGGTACCTGGATGTTTCCTCTTATCTTACAATGCACTATATTCTGGGTATTTCAAACTTTATCATTTGGTTCTTTACAGTCACTTACTTTGAATCAAAGTAGCAACAGCAAAGCTAAAATTGGATTGAAACAAAAGTTAGCTATTTTTTTTTAACACCTCTAGAAAAGGCTTTTATTCTGTTACAGCAAGTGTTACAGTGGGTGGACAAACCGAGTGGCACATGGAGAGTTGAAGAAGAATCAAGGTTTATTTGCTGGCAAGCCCAGAGGGGTCTTGCCACCAAATTATGAGCCCCGTCTACTGGGTTTTTCCACTTTCATTAGGTTGGGGTGGTCCGAGGGGTGGGATTTCAGGTGGCTGATGCAATTGCAGAAGCCAAGTAATAGGTTAGTATTAGGTTGATGAGGATCTTCCTTATCAAGTCAAAGTACGGCTCATTGCACCCTCCAAATAATCTTGGTTAGCTTTGGTCTAGTGCCAAGAGAATGATGGACTCACTTCTCAGCGTTGGGAACAGACTTTGTGCCTAATTCTCTTTCATCACAGTGTAGAAATGTTTGCTGATCAGCTGTGGGTGCAGACAACTGATCTGCACATCAGAAGATCGCACTGGCTACCCTCTCCTTCTGCAGTCACAGGTGCCCTGATCACTCAGAACCACTGGAGATGGACCAGTGAGGATGCAGAAGGATCACAGTGCACACACACAGCTGGGCTCACTCAGGACGCCCTGCCAGGTTTTGTCTTCCCCCAAGCCCAAGAAATCACAGCAAGTGGTTCTCAAGGGCAGAGGGAAATGGCATGTGAAAAATGTCCCCATTTCATCTCCCTGGACTGCTAGATAGCCTTATATTAATGCTAATGTCACAGTCTCCTGATGGATAGTAAATTGGATCACTCCTAATTCATAAGTAGTTTGGTTTCCTATAAGTTGGTTGTTTGGAATTTGAAATACATCTTTCTTAAAGAAATGCAGATAAACCTTGTTGCTTAGTACCCAGGTGAGCTCTCAAAAATCTCTTTCACTTAAATCTCCTTGCTTTGCAATGCTAATGAGTGTACAGTGTCTGGCTACTGAGTTTAAGATGAATTCTGCCATTCCAACCTGGGATGGCAGGGGCATCTCCTTCTCCATTTGTGCTCTACTGTCTCAATTCTTTTCTTATTGAGTACTAGGAACAGGGCACCATTGGCCCCTCTGCCCAGGGGGTGGCTTCTGAAGCTCAGAGGTGAGCTCCTGGCAGAGTGTATGTTCTGGGAGCAGAAAGCTGGCACAGATGCAAGATGGAGGAATTAGCAACAGATGGACTTTCTCTAATTCTTCTGGTTACTTACCACTTCCTACTGTTGTTACAGGTGGCATATGACCAGAGAACCAGGGCCAGATGCTGGAAGGAGGAAGCGGGTAATGAGCAGCAGTAGAAAGGCAGGATTTTCTCTCCATCTCTCTCCCCTCCAAGCTCATGTTCTGCTGCTATGCACCCTACCTTCTGGTAGGGGTGAAGTGAATAGTAGGAAACAGGGCTAAGGCACAAGATATAGCAGAGGGGGCATTCAGACCTTAACAATAGCACAAAAGCTAGCCCGGCATGGTGGTGTAGTCCTGCTACTTGGAGGCAGAGGCAGAGGCAGGAGGATCACTTGAATGCCCGGGAGTTTGGGATTGCAGTGAGCTGCGATGACGCTGCTGCATTCTAGACCAGGCAACAGAACAAGACCCTGTCTCAAAACAAAACAACAATAACACCACCAAAAACAATAGCAGAAAAGAGCTAGGGTATGGAGGGTTAAGATTTTCTCTCTGCTGCATTGTTTATTTAAGGAGGTAAGTGTGTGTCTTAGTCTGTTCATGCTGCTGTAACAAAATGCTTGAGACTGGGTAATTTATAAACAATAGAAATGTATTTCTCACAGTTCTGGAGGCGGGGAAGTCCAAGATCAAGTTGGTGTAGGCATTTGGTGTCTGGTGAGGGCTTTCTGGCTGTATCCTCACATAGCAGAAAGGTGGAAGGGGCGGACAGCTCCCTCGTGCCCCTTTTATAAGGGTGCTAATCCTACTCATGAGGGCCTGGCCTCATGACATAATCACCTCCTACAGTTCCCACCTCTTAATACTATCACACTGGCAATTATGTTCCAACATATGAATTGTGGGGGACACATTCAGACAACAGCAATGTGTGTCTTTGTTATTTGTTTTTCTTCCTTCTTTTGCTCCTCTTAGGTTTCTCCTTATCCACCTAATCTTCAAATGGTGGTGTTCATATGCTTCATTTATAAATTTATACTTTCTCTCAAGTAAACTCACCCATTTCTATGCATTAACCCCTATTTTTATATGTGTTTACATAGCTAGCTTCAGACTTCTCTTCTGAGCTCCAGACTCAACCTGTCTCTTGAATTTCTCTTTAATATCTAAAATGTGACTTTTCTAAAATTGTCATCTAAAACTTAAGGTTCTTGAGAACATGAGGGCAAAGATTTCTGAGTGTTTTGCTGGCTGTTGTATTTGCATATCTAGAATGGTGCATGACACAGTGCACTCAATAAATATTTATTGAATGGATTCTTTATTTCTTTTCCTAATGTCCCCATTCATCTACCAACTTGCTTTAGCTATGGACCAATGACATCCCCCAATTACTCACTCCTCTCGATGCTCCGAAAATGTCTTAAATTTTTATCCTTCTCTCTAGATGCACTAACTGAGCTTCAAACTTACACAACTTCTTGCATGGACTTCTGTGTGAACCTTCTAAATTACTGAAATTAGCCTTCAACATAGACATTCTGCTTTCACTCACTTTCCTAAAGTTTATTCTTCACACAACATTTGGGGTGATCTTTAAAACCTAAATCCATTCATGTAACTATTTTGAATAAAATTCAACGTTTTTAAAATAGGCCAGCAAAGTCCTGCGTTATTTGGCCCAGTCACTCCGTACCTTCTTGTTCATGACATCTTATTTCCATTTAGTTCCTAGAGCACATCAGGCTTTCTCTTTCCCCACTGGCTAGTTCTTGCCCATCTTAGAACTTGACTCATTCTCCCCAAGGTGCAATAAGTACATTTTTTTCCCCTACAGATTCTTTCCCCTTAGCGTGATATGTGTATTATGGGGTTAAAACAGTTTCACAACAATATGATTCCTTAGTTATCATCCTCAATATTCCTTTGGTAGTTTCCAAATCTAAGTTCTTCAGTGAGACCCTTTCTGGCTGGATCCTGCTCACCTCTTTAAGGGGAGAGGGGCTCTCCTTAGGTACCCACACTTTCTGTACACCTGTACTCTAACCATGCCACATATGCAGCAGTTATTTGAGTGTCCCATACCATTCATTGTATACATCCTTGCCTTTTCCTAGAATGCTCTGCCCAATTCATATCGGGCCCACTTTGGCTTACCCTTTAAGACCCTGCTCAGTTATTACCTCTTCTGGGAAGCATTCCTGGAACAACCACTCCCTTGGTGCGAGTGAGGTGCTCCACGTCTGTGCACCCACAGATGCTGGGTGTCCCTCTGTCTTAACTCTCAGCATGATGCATTTCTGCTTTTTGTCTATTTCTTATTCTGATCGT
Organism: Mirza zaza; assembly: GCA_008750895.1. Taxonomy (NCBI): domain Eukaryota; kingdom Metazoa; phylum Chordata; class Mammalia; order Primates; family Cheirogaleidae; genus Mirza; species Mirza zaza. The sequence continues at coordinate 24,119 of VSMD01043061.1, forward strand.
GCACATTGGGGGAAAGGTACTCTGTTCTCTTTATGTTTGTCTTCCTAGCGCTTGACAAACATTCATCTACGCATACATGGCACTCATTGTTTTGCTATGGATAATGGTCAAGCTGTATCTAGAAATAAGGTGACAATAATTTGTGTATATCTGAGGACAATATTTCTAGTTCTTTGGTGAGTCCCTTTGTACTTATATTCAGATAGGAACAATTATTTTAATGAAATGATTCTTTCTTTCTCTCTCTATCATTCTCTCCCCCCACCCCCCTGACTTCTAAATTATTTGGAAAGGTCTCTGCAGTTATTCACTTGGAATAAAGATTTAATTTCTACAAAATAAGCAAACAGAGGATAATTAGTGATTTTAAAGTGTGTTAACCCACAAAGACTATTTTCTTTCTCTCCATGCCCATTTGGTAAGAATTGTTCTCTGAGACTGTGCAGTTACGGATGAATGACATTGAAATGCTTGAACAATAATTTGTAGGAAATACAATTATGAGTAGAAGTCATTAGTGGGAGTAAATGAATAGTTGGTTGGTTAACAGGTCAATGTTGAAAGCCCAAAGTGGTTAAACATTGTATTAAATTACAAGTTAAAAGTACAGTCCTTTTTCCTTTAAGGATATTCATAAATTATTGAGCATTTTAATCTGTATTTTTGTATGTTTTGTGATTTGTGGTACAGAAAGGAAGAGAGCTGCCCAACCTGGGTTTTAAGAGTTCTATGAATAGAAATGACTCACATTTGAAATGTGCATAATACTTTCTTCATCAGGGAAGTCAGTCACTCCACCTTGTGTGACATTTAAATAACATTTATGAAGTAATGAATATGATTTTTTGAGTATCAAAGCTAATTGGGTACAGTTAATTTATAGCTATTTCCAGAGGCTAGGAATTCCATTCCATTACTCGTCTAATTCTCTGGTCTTGGATTCAGAAGACCCAATTTCAGGACTTGGTGCTAGTATTTATTACTATGTAATCTTGTTTTTGAAGAATCTTGGTTTCCTATCAGAAAATAAATAAAAAATCACCCAAACTAAATAGTTCTTACTTCAGAATAGAACTACTTAGCATAGGTTGGGTTTATTCTAAGTTCTCAATAAATGTTTGTATTGTTTTTCCCTGTCTTTTACATATTGAATATTATATACTTACTTGGGTGTATATCTGATGGGGGTTTACAAATGATTATCCAGAAGAAAATATTTAAAATAATTAATTTAAATCACTCAGAGTTGACTGCCTATCATGAGTCCAGTGTTAGGAATTGTGACATATACAAAGGAAACATAAGGCAGTGGCCCTGCATTCATGGTGCTGTTTAGGTGTGGAGAGGAGACATGCACTGTAATAATTGTAGAATAACTTAGCACTGAAATAGACAGTCGTAGAACTGAGGTCTCCCCAGGCCTCCCTGTGCCTGTACAGCCTGTGGCTATTTCAATAGTGATAACATTTTTTACTGCCTTCAGCCCCAACTCTCTCAGACTATCCATCCCTTTTTAACATTCCTGACTGCTTGTTACAGGTTTTCTCACAATGTATTTCTTGCAAGTTCATCAACCCATCTGTCTGCTGTAATCACCACGAGACATCTTTCATGCTCTTTTCATCCTCTTACTTTGGCTTCCTTGGTCATTGTTATCCAACCTCTTCTTCCAATGCTGGAACTGCCATGAGGATAGTGAACGCATGAGTCCAAGGGAGCAGGCCTGCATTGTCCCCAGGTGTTCGAACCCCAAAGTATGGGAGTGCCCTGTGTCCCATAATGAGATACAGTGACTGCCTCTCTGTGTCACTCAGGGTCCCACCTGATCACTTGGACACCAAAACTTTGGGGCTCTTGCTTCTCCATGTCTTGCTCATGATTTTCCTCATTCAGGGCATATTTATGGAACACCTGTTATAGGCTAGACACTGTGAAAGGTATCCGTGCTACGATGGTGAATAAACATAAGGTATGTTTTTTGCTGTTATGTTTAGAGGAGGAGACAAACAGATAATTACAGTCATAGGAGGTCAAATTGCAATTGTGTTAAGTGCTAGAAAGGAGAGCAACATAGTGATATGACAAATTACAACACAGGGTTTGACTAGTCAGGAAGTGTTGGAGGCTTCTCTCAGAACTATGTGCTGATGAGGCAGCAGAATGAGTTGGCAGAGAATCCCTGGCAAGGAAGAATCAGGTGCAAACGCCATGTGGAAAATTCTTTCAGGTTCTTCCCTCAGGTTCAGTCATGGGGTCATGTGGTCAAGAGAGAGGGTCTCTCTAGGGATCTAAGGCAGATCCCTTGTCTTCTCTTTCACCCCCTCTTCCCTCTTTGCTCATGCTGCTTCCCTCATGCAAAGCAACTCAAATAAACAGCCCACAAACCACCCAGGTGTGTTTTGGTATGCCTGAATGCCAGATGTACATGCAGATTTTGCTCAGATAAGGATCTCACATCACTGTAAGGTCTGTAGGAGGCTGTGGATTTCAGTGCCTTCCAGAAGTGGTTGAAATGCCTCCTGAAATTTAGTAGAAGAAGTAAGGCTTGAGCTGTGCTTTGGAAGGATAGGAGAGAGGAAGCAGGCAGAGCACAGGGGTTGGAGGAACAAAATTGGTAAAGGACAAAGGAGTAGAGGTAGAGGTAGGAATGATCCTGTTAAATAAGAAGAGGTGTAAAGAGACTGAGCTTCCTGGAATAGAGAATTTATTAAGAAATCAGAGACCATAGAGTAGGATCCCATTACAGAGTCTGGAAGAGAATTCAGGGCTTTGTTCCTGAGTACTGTAGGGAACTACTGCAGGTTAATGGACAAAGAAGGGATGTAACTAAAATAATTTAGCAATTTTTTTTTTTTAAAGAACATAATGAGGAATGGTTAAAAGAACAAAGGCTATTTGTGAAAGCTCTAGCTCAGGTTATTATTACGACATCTTGAGTTTGAGATGATGTTAGCTCATCCAAATGTCGTTATCTTCCATGTAGCTAGAAATAAGAGGTCAGTACTTGTGAAACACTAAGGCTTGATGTTTTAGTCATACACATAGAGATGTTATTTTTGCAACGAGGGTGAATAAGTTATGAAATAATTTTACTGCTTTCTAAAGGGTCTGTCTACACTTCAAAGGACATAAGTTTATTTTAATAGTTAAAAATACACTTCAAAGATTCTCTGTGATTTTTTTTCATTCATTTGGACTTTACCATTATTTATAGGAATAATTAGTTGAGAAATATTTTTGTTGTCTCTTCTCTTGGTTCTGCCATTTGGAGTTTGTGTGTTGGCAGGTATGTAGCAGGTGTTTGTTGCATACTGATTGGAGTATTATAAACAATTAATCACAAAGTTTGATAGCATTTTGTCTTTGATAAACATTTTTCTATGCTTGGTAGAGATTTTTCTGTGTAGACATTCAAGGATGAGTCATAAAAATTCACATATATATGCATATACATGTAAATAACCTTTATTTCATTTTATTGTTCCCAAAGGTTAAGATATACAAACAAGGAATAAAATTAAAATTATTTTCTGTTGGGATGATTTATGTCTTAATTTTCACCTGCCCTATAATTAGAAATTTTGAACTCTGTAAATTTTTTTTTAAGATAAAATTATTGCCCAAGTAAACTCAGGAAATTACATCATTAACCCAGAGACCTTTCTAAGCCTAAAACAACATTATTGGTACAAGTGCCTCCACACACAGAGACAAATAAGTGAAAAGGAAAGTTTAAAATAATTTGAAAATGATTTATCGTCAGCCACCTCTGTAGCTAGAGATTCAAGTATTATTACTTTACTTTAGTGCAACAAGGGAGGACAGTAACTTGCTGTGGGCTAAAGGTAAATTATGATCTATTGCAAAGGAGGAAGGAAATATACTAAGGAAAGAGGAAGGAGTTGGGAGTAAGCCATGTTTTTTCTGAAGTATTGTTTCAGATAATGCCTTGAAAATAAATCTTTGCCTTGGCACTTGCTAAAAAAGGCCAGAATAAACTGTGGGACACATGACCTTCTTGAATCCTTGATAATGAAGGACTAGTGTCTGCTATGGGGATGGCCAGATTGCTACAATGGAGTGTAATACAAGCTAGGATATCTAGAGTCATAAGTTCCTCGTTTTTCAACTTTGCTTGGCCATCATATTCTAGACAGACCTACTTTTAGAGTTTGAAGGGATCATTTAATATACCAAGACTTACCGTGTTTGCCTGAAAATAAGACCTACCCATAAAATAATCCCAAGCAGGATTTCTAAGCATTTGCCCAACATAAGCCCTACCCCGAAAATAAGACCTAGCGATGAGCATGGTTACACAGCGTATCCGCACAACTCATGCATTTCGTCGTGCAGCAGTAAAGAAGAGGAGCAGCCCTTCTCATCTGCCCCATGAGAGCTCTACTGCTTGACATGAGAGATTGGGGCCAATGATTCTAAAGGAAATAGAGTTGCAAGAAATTCAGGATGGAATTCGGGGTTTGGAGAGTTATGATGATGTTCTAGAAGAAGATGACTTAACTATATTTGAATAGATGTAGATTGTTGTACCATACTTAAAAAAAATAACACATCCCCTGAAAATAAGCCCTAGGGTGTCTTCTTGAGGAAAAATAAATATAAGATCCTGTATTATTTTCAGGGAAACATGGTAGTACAACCCATTATAAGGTAATTCTGATTTTCCACTCTACTTATATTTTTTGTGGAGTGAGTTGAAGTCTTTGTATTGGAAATTAGTTATGGAACCTCTATGTTAGAGAGTCTAGAAACCATTTGTTTTTATTTGGAATAAAAAAGAGGCGCTAAAATTTCTCCCTCAAAACACAGTGTGATGTAGGGAAGGAAGAGAAAAGACTCACTTACATTGAAGGTCCATTATGTGGCAACATCCAAACTAGACGTTTCATAGATAGTATCTCATTTAATCCTCCCAAAATCCTATGATGGAAGACCTTGCTACTTCTGTTTCTAACTGAGGAAACGACACCCACCAGCAAGAATATTACCCCAAGGAACATGGTTAGAATGTGGCAAGGCTGTGATTCAAATGTAAGTTGAGTCTGACTACAATTTCTGTGCTTTTCACACCTTGTTCCTCCTTATCCTGGGTTACTTTTACTGACACTTGTTATAGACGAGAAAACTAATATCCAACAAAACAAATATTCTAAATTGGGTGCTTATCTGTCCTGAAGCTTGCTTTCCCAGGTTTTTCTTGCACAGAATTCTTCGGCTGAATAACATTGCATTCTTATTAACTATTAAAATATCTGAACACGTTTTCCTTGGGCTGCCTTAGGTTCACTGGCAAAAGTACTTGTCACCCACCTTCGAGCAGCTGCCCATGCCCGAGACACAGTACTGGCGCTGGAAGATGCTGTCGACTGGGAACCTGGGGATGAAGTTGTCGTCATCAGTGGAACCGACGTCAAAGGTGCCACACTGATGGAAGAGGTTGTCACCGTGGAAACTGTGCACAAGGCAGACCTCTATCTTAGGTCACCCTTGAGGTACTGAGACTCAGCTGGGCTAAGTAGTTTACATGAAAGAAGATTAGGTCTTGATCGTGTTGGGGTCTGGACATTCGTTTGTCTTTCAGTGATGCATTTTTAATGTTAAATAATGCTAACATTTTGACAAGAAAATTACAAAGCATGAAACGTTTTAACGATTTAGACTTCTTAAATAACTTTCTCTTGTGAGACTGTAGAACTTCTGCCTTCTAGCAAGTGGTCAGTGCAATGCTCAGCATGGTTCTTAATTTTCACATACTTGTGCCTGCAGTTTACTATTCTGTGTTTGAGTTGCTAGAGAAACAGACCCCTAAGAAAGCATTATGCTTATCCTAGGGGCTTACTGTTCCTAATAAGATTTGGAGTAATGTTTTCAGATGTATGTTCTTCCTTTTTTCAGATATTCTCACAACTTTACAGAGAATTGGGTGGCTGGAGAGTACCATATTTTAAAAGCCACTGTGGCTCTTCTGAGCAGGAGTATTACCATACAAGGAAATCTCACTGATGAGAGGATGGAGCTCCTTGCTTCATGCCAGGAAGCTGATGCTTCAGAAGGTAGAAAAGTACTTTTTTTGGAAAGTCCAATGAGTGGAAAAGAATGTTCTCACTGTCAGATGCTATGTGGTATGGGTATGATTGGCCTCTTTCAAAGTAAGATAAGCACTTAACCTTTAGAAGTCCATAATATTCTGTAATTTTCAGAATGCTTTTAGGGAATTGTCATGTCATCCTCCCACTCCTGCCCGCCCTAGTGCCCAACAACCTTGTGGGAAAGACAGACAAAAGACAAAAGAAATAGTAAGTTAATTATTTCTCTGGGGAGTATATTCTGTTAAAGAATTAAATCTGGAGAGTGGAATTGCATTTCTGAATTTGGTGTTGTAATGAAGTCTTAACTCTGATCCTAGGCCCCTTCTAAGATTCTAAGGAAAACTGTAACGTCAGAGTTGTGGGCTCTGGCAGCACATTCTCATTGATTAGACTGGTAGAGCTCCCCCCCAACCCTCCCCTTTTGGGGTTTGTTTTCTGAACGAGCTACCACATATTTAGGTAAGTGGTGGAAAAGTCAATTTATCTTCTAGTAGAATAGCAGGCACTGAATCACACTGATGTGCCTATTAAACATCTATTTCAGGGATGGTTAGTTTAGTAGGTTATGTTTTGGTTTCCCAGGCTGTAGATTATGAGGCTTTCATATGTTGTGAAGACATCATTTGTCAACTTTGGTCCAGGATGGTGTGGGTGTCAAGGATGACTTCCAGGCATGAGCTCTGGATGGATGATGAGGCTATTTACCGGGATGGGAAGAGGAGGAGGTTTTGGGGTGGGAGGGTGGTGATCATGAGTTTAAATTTGTACCTGTCGAGACTGAGATGCTAGGCTGGCAAACTGAGTAGAGACGTCTGGGGATGTGTGGAGCCTGGAAGAAATGTCAGGGCTGGAGTTCAGTGTTTATGTCATGTCTACATGTCAGTGCATGTGGGCATAATGCTGCCATGTGGTTGGGTGTGGGGAAGTGTTACTAGTGGAGAGGGACCTTGACCTCACCCCCCCACCCTCCGTAAGTCACCTACTGGCAAATGTGTCATTCTGAAAAAAAGTTTGGATAACAATGGATTAGAATCCAATGACTGCCAACTTTAACAGCTCTGCGAATTGGGACCTGCATTCTCTCACATCCTCTTGGCAATTCTCATACAGGTAATCTCAGATCATACTTTGGAAAACACTGCTTTTGTTCATGCTGCCAGTGAGATCACTCTTCTAGGTTTAAGCCATTATAAATCTGCAAGCTCCTAAAAGAAAACATCCTTAATTTCATCACAAATCTTACATGTAATTGTAATATTCTCAAAATAAGTCACTTACCCCTTCTTTGTGTGGGGCTAGAGTGTGGGAATAAGGTCGCTAAATCCAATAACAAAAAGCCTGGCCATTCAAAGTATTATGGATCATTGACGCAGAGAATCAAAATTGTGATAAAGCACACAAATATAAAACACCTCTTCATTCACCTCTTATGCATCCATTCTCTGGGTGTTAGCAAATGACTGGACCCAAATTTACTGTGAAATGATACAGTGTCTTTTACTATTGGTGTTTCTTTGGTTCATTAACATGAATAACAAAGAATCAATTCAGGAGACGATGGTTTCTTCTCCATTCTGAGATTGATTAGATTTGGCATTCTGACCACATACCACGTGTCAACAGAAAATGCCCTGGATCCTGAAGTCGCAATATTTGGTAGCAATAGTAGTTGTGTGTGTTAGCTTCAAGTAGTTTGCTGTCTTCACTAGCAGCTTAGCTGGGGAAGGAGGTGTTGGTGCAGGGGCTGCTCAGTTACTTCCTGGAGCCCTTTGCCATTTCGATATTGGCATCATTGTTAAGTCCCCAAACTGTAAAGTAGCATGGTAAAGGGGAAATCCCATTGGGCAGCTTGCTTAATACTAAAATGTGCTGTGATTATATTCAGGGCTCACATCTCTTCCCTACAATTACCAACCACAGGAAGGTCATTTTATTGCACGTTCCCTCCAGGGGGTCTTTTGGATTGAAATAAGCATCTATTTAGGTTGGGTTTGTGGGTTATAGTCTACCTCTTTGTGACAGTAATTAAGGTGATCGATTTGGGAGTTTCTGGAAATAATAGAGTGAAGGCAACATCGTGGTCCTAGTTATCGGATCTTTTAATTAATGATCTGCAGAGGAGAATCAAAGAAAAAAAGGAAGTAGGATTATTAAACGAAATAAACAATAATGGTGTGTCCTTTGAGTGCCTTTCAAACTGGGAGATTTGGGTAGAAGTATGTGCTACATGCTTTGGGTCCTCTGGACTTTTTCCTGTGTTTTAGGTACTCTGCAGCCCTGTTTGTATTCCACAAGCGAGAAGATGCTGGGATCTAGGGATCTGGGGGCCAGGGTGATCATTCAGTCCTTCCCAGAGGAGCCCAGCCAGGTCCAGCTGAAGGGAGTGCAGTTCCGAGACTTGGGACGAGCCTTCCATAAGCATCTGAGCTCACTCACTCTGGTGGGAGCCATGAGAGGTAAGGGGGTCCAGACCTACGACCTTCTCATTTTTCTTTATTCTCCTGCGTGTAAGATACTACAGGTAGAGGATACTCATGGGTGGTATATGTGGGATCTGAGGGACTCAGAGATGGATAATTGTTTATATTCTAAATCAGTGGCTCTCAAACATCGGCATGCCAAAAAAGAAGTCTATAATAGAGCTTATTAAAATTCAGAATTATAGACCTCACCCCAACGAATTCTGGTCTAAGGTGAGCCTAGCGATCTTAACTTTAAATGTGCAAATCTTATGATTCTATTTGTATTTATTTATTTATTTCAAGATATCATGGGAGTGGAAATATTTTGGTTACGTGTTATGACTTTGTCACACCCAAACCATGATTTGGGGTGTCCATTAGTTGTGAGTTTACCTACCCCAACCCCCTAATCCCTGGAGAATGTTACTACCATGTGAGCACCATAGTGTTGACCAGTCAGTGCCAGTTTCATGGTGAGTATATGTGGAGCCTATTTTTCCATTCTCGTGATACCTCACTTTAGAGGATGGGCTCAAGCTCTATCTAGAGAAATATAAGAGGTGCTAGATCACCGTCGTCTCTTATAATTGAGTAGTATTCCATCGTATACATATACCATATTTTAAGAGTACACTCATGTATTGACGGGCACTTGGGTTGTTTCCACATCCTTGCAATAGTGAATTGTGCCACCATAAACATTCGGGTGCAGATGTCTTTATTACAGAATGTCTCTTGCTCTTTTCGTTAGACGCCTAATAGTGCTATTGCTGGAGCAAGTGGTATTTCTGTTTTTAGCTCTTTGAGATATCTCCAAATTCTTTTCTACAGAGGTTGCACTAATTGGCAGTCCCGCCAGCAATGTAAGAGTTTTCCTATCTCTCCACATCCTCGCCAGCGTTTGTTGCTTTGGGATGTTTTGATAGAGGCCAAACTCACAAGTAGTCCAAGGAGTACAGTTTGAGAAACATCACTATAAGTAAAGCACATGCGCATGAACCACACAAGCTCTTGTTTTAAATTCTGCCTCCACCATTTATTAGCTTTGTAACTATAGGAAAACTGACATTGAATGGTATAAGTAATCAGCGCTATGGGAGTCCAGGCACAGCAGAAAGTACTTCTTGTGACGTTGTCCTAACTCAAGGAATCTTCTGCTTGGGAAAATGGGGGAGAATGGGCTGGGCCTGGGTGCTTTTCCTGGGAACAAGAAACAGGCAGATGTGCAGACCTTGGTCAGGGCTGAAAGTACAGGAAGAGGGCAGGAAACATCAAATCCAGGTAAGAAAAACTAGATGAAAAACAAAATCAGAATCAGGAAAAAAAAAGTATGACCAGATGTACTGACAAAGGTTCTGAAACTGAAGTTGGATATAGGAAAAACCCGATGCCAAAGGCTGGTACGTAGAGCCACAGAATCGGGGTGCAGATGCCAGGTAATAAGGTCAGTAGCTTTGTGTCCGTGTGAAATGAAATCCCCATTCCTCAGCCTTTGCAGCACCCATACATTCAAGCTTTGCCTTTGTTCAGAGGGTGGTGCTGGGGGTGGGGTTCAGAGGTATATGCCTGACAAAGGACATCAGGGCATACTTTGTGATGCAAGTGGGCCCTGAGAGATGCTAGGGTTGCAACAGGTAGCAACAAAGGTTGTTATGCCATTGAAGGCAGGATCCTGGCTAGCCAACTGCAACGTTATTCCTCATCTTGGATTATCTGCATGCAAGGATGTGTATTTATCCTAATTTTCCAGATTTTTTTCTTTCTCTCTCTCTTTCTTTCTTTCCTTCCTTCCTTCCTTCCTTCCTTCCTTCCTTCCTTCCTTCCTTCCTTCCTTCCTTCCTTCCTTCCTTCCTTCCTTCCTTCCTTCCTTCCTTCCTTTTCTTTTCTCTATTTTCTCTTTTCTTTTCTTTTCTTTCCTTCATCATTTAGGGGGATGGTCCCTAACATGGCCCTTTCCCTAGCACATTGGGTCAGTTTGTATCTTTGAGCCTTTGTCTCAGGTTCTTGGGTCTCCTGTTGCTCAGAATGCTGCAGAATATTTAATGTGGGGCCAGTCCCATAAAACAGAGGGTGGCCGTCACATATGAGTTATCAATTGAACATAATCAAAACCTTCCCTTGCTCCAGTTTTACCTATCTCCCGCACCATTGTTTCAATCAGAGTAGCTGCACTTTTATCTATTTTTATATATTGGGTTTTATTTGAAAAAGTGTTCAGTGCTTAAAAAACATTTGAAAACCACTGCATTGACACATTATTCCCTGTAAATCCCTGTTAAAATACAAATATGTTTCCTGGGAGACAGTAACACATTACTGCAGAGGTTAGACTTCTAGATGGTATGCTTGCCAAAAAGTCTCTCATTGTTTCAGGCCCTAAAGTTTCTCATGGCCTGTGTGGCCAATTGCTCCCAGCCACTAGAGTTAGAAGGCACTGGAATCTTCGCACAGTACATTTAAAGGTTTACCAATCCCTGAACCCTGCTTGCAAGGGCTACATAAACACATTAGTACTTGCTGGTTGTGCAGATGGGCAGGCATGTTCTGGCTGGGTGGTATTATGGTGGAGATTCTGTCCACCTCAGGCAGTGTTTACTATAGAAGTAGATATGGATGGGTCAGTGTATTGGGGTGGGTCCTTGATGAGTAACATGAGGGTATCTGGACTAGGGAGAGGTGAGATTGAGGGGAATGTGGAGATCCAGAATCTATGGTGACATCGTAGTTGAGAATTTTCTGGAGAGTCCCATTTTTTTTTTTTTTTTTTTGAGACAGAGTCTCACTTTTGTTGCCCAGGCTAGAGTGAGTGCTGTGGCGTCAGCCTAGCTCACAGCAACCTCAAACTCCTGGGCTCAAGCAATCCTGCTGCCTCAGCCTCATGAGTGGCTGGGACTACAGGCATGCGCCACCATGCCCAGTTAATTTTTTTTGTATATATTTTTAGTTATTTATCTAATTTATTTTATTTTTTATTTTTTATTTTTTTAGTAGAGATGGGGTCTCCCTCTTGCTCAGGCTGGTCTCGAACTCCTGAGCTCAAATGATCCACCTGCCTCGGCCTCCCAGCGTGCTAGGACTACAGGCATTAGCCACTGCGCCCGGCTGGGAGTCCCATTTTTAAAAGTCAGATTATTCTATAAATCAAAGCAATTCTTTGAATACCCCAAACATTTGGCATCCATAAATATCTTTCTCACTACCTTGTAATAATACAAAGCTCCTTTTTCCAAGATTTATAATTTACTCATTCAAATAATGTATTTTTATTTTAATGTCAGTTTCCTTCATCAGACTGAAGATGCAGTTTACTTAGTTTTATTCATCTTTACTATTTCCAGCAGAGTATATAATTATATATATTATAATATATAATATAATATATAATAATATATTATCTCCAGATAGAGTATATAATTCCTAAAACATATAGTTGATACTCAGTAAATATTTATTCATTGACTGATTCAGGCCACATAACCAGATTTGGGGGTCATGGAAGATGCCTATAGAGCCAGTGTAATTATTTCTGAAATGTCAATTTCTTTTAACATATGGTACAGCGTACGTCCCCTTCAACTTTATAAACCTACTACATTCAAATGATCTTTAGGTCGACCTTTGACCTTGCTTACAATTTGGAATAAGGATCTCTGCCTGGCAAGAAATAATGACTGTGTTTCCTCATGCAAAATGCAGTTTTCACAGATCAGGGTTGGCCCATGAGCAGAACTCTTCACATTGCCCTTAACTTCTCATCTGCCATACTGTGATGAGAGTTGATACCAAAGATGATGGCCAGTTGGAAATCTTGACACCCTTGTGTCCTTTTGTGGTTTGGACATAACTTCCTCTGTCTCAGACTGTTTTCTTTTCTAACACTTGATGCTTGGATTTCACCCTGTTGAACTTTGAGGCTCACTAGCTTGAGTTGCCCATTTTTTTGACTTCATTGCTGCTTCCAGCTTTTTAGCTCCTGAGTTTCATGGTTATGTGGGAGAATGTTGTTAGCTACAGTATAGCTTGCTTGGAATATGGCCAACAGAATTTAAAGCATCTTTGAGGTCCATTTCTGATTTTTACTTTATTCTTCCCCATTCAGATTCCTATGTTCAGGGCTGCACAGTGTGGAGCTCCTTCAGTAGAGGCCTCAGCATGTGCAGAACTGTGGGCCTGAAGGTGGACAGTAATGTTTTCTACAATATTTTGGGCCATGCCCTGCTAGTGGGTAAGTACGATGGGCTTGTTTAATTTCTGCATTTCAAAACAGGACACATAGTTTTTCATAAGGAATTATCCCAAAGTTTTGAATTTCCAGTTTATAAGAATATTGGCCTTCTGATCATTAGAAATAGGCCATAGATAAAAATTCTAAATTTAAATTTGGCTATCACTGATTGGCTTCCTGAACGTTATCAATAGGAAGCTGATCTTTTAAAGGTTCAGTTCAGGTTAATAAGTATATAATGAGAGTTTTAAAATTTACTGGCAGTAATTTTCACAGTAGTTCTAAGTTACATCCGTATGTCTTTGTATAGTCTCAAAGATGCTCAAACTTAGATGGCCAAGGACTTAAAAATCTCGAATTCTGTTCTGAACTGCTCCTGTGGCTTGCTTAAAGAAGTCTGTGTTTCAGAATCATCTAACTGATGATCCTGTATCCACCTGTATCCACCTGGATAGCACCTGTATCCACTTTAGTTTCCTAAAGTTCATTCCCCTTGCAAAACCCAGAATTGTCCTTAAAATTTCACATTACATCATATCACTTCTCTAATTAAACACTTCGAGTTTCTTATTGCCCTTAGAATATAATCCAAAACTTTTAACCAGGCTAAATGAGACCTTTTCAGTGATTTTTGCCTCTGTTAGCCTCTATAAACTTGTCTCACTCTTGTTCTCTTCCTGTGTACTCTAGCGATACTGACTTACTTTATTTTAAATTTTCCAAATTAAAGGACCATATTTTCTCCGGCCTCAGGGCCTTTGCACAACCTCTTTCCCTCTGTTCATGCCACTCATTCTTCTCCTGCAAGATCCTCTCCCCTAGTTTCCTAAGTCACGTACCTCTGTTTAAACTCTTTAAGCACTTATCAGCACTTCTTGATTTAAAATTGTATGCCATATTTTTGATCATCTGATTAATGTCTTTTTACCAGATTTCATGAGGACATTGTCTCCTCAGTTAGCATATTAACGAGTGCATTTTAGGTCTGTTTGTTGAAAGAAATGAATTCATGAACAAAGGGTCTGTGGTTGCGTTAGGATAAAAAAGAAAATCAGAGGCTTTTACGGAAAGTAAGAATATAACTGTATTTGTTAAATAGTGCTTTATATTTAAATTAATTCTGTGATATCATCAGTGGGAAAATGTATGTTTCATTTAAGACCAATCTGTTGGGATGAAAGCTATAAAGATTCTAATCCTGAGAGGGAAATATGAATTATAAAAACTTGCTTTAAAACACACTCTGGCTCTAAAAGGCAAAGAACTGAGAGCAATTGAGGTGGTCAGGTGTAGAAAGATCTTTTGATTAGAAGAGGACAGCCACAGGGAAGTCCAACTAACAGATGTAGGATTGGCTTTGTTTATTCCTACTTTAGTGTGTGCAAGGGGAAAAGTGAAACCTTGAGTGAAAATTCAGGAAGATACCCTAACAGTATTGTTTTAGCAGAAAATAATTATAGTTGGCCCTTGAACAACAGTTTTGAACTATGTGGGTCCCCTTACACGTGGATTTTTAAAAGATAAATATAATTGGTTCTCCGTAGCCATGGGTTTCACATCTGCAACCAAAGTCAGATTGAAAATACAGTATTCTCGGGATGTGGAACATGTGGATGCAAGAGGTTTGACTTTTCCTATCTGTTGGTTTGGAAGGGCCCATAGCAGGACTTGAGTAAGCCAGGATTTTGGTATCCATGGGGGTTCTGGAAGCAATTCCTGGTGTATACAGAGGGACAACTATATGTGGAATAGGCATTAACTAGGCAAGGAAGAAAGCCTACAGAAGGAATTTAGCTTTTAGTACTTGGATACTGTGAATTATTAATATATAGTCTCTTGGCACCTATCGTATCATGAGTTAAAGGAATTAATATATTTGTTTATTAATGCAATCTAACCCAGACACATGAAATGACACAGGAAGCCTAGATTCCTAAAGACCTACTAATGAGGGGGCCGTGGGACTGTTCCCTATCGATACCACTTAGGTAACTGATCTCTCTACATAGCATGGCCCATGCTTGCTCTTCTGTTCTCTTCTATTCCAACCTTAGTGGTTTGGATGTGAGGGTCAGGTACTGCCTAGGCTGTTCCTCCAGGACATTTCAGATCTTTGAGGGGAAGAGAGGAGCATGCAGAGAGCTCATGGCCAATTTGAACAGTTAGGAGTGGGGCTGGAGCTGACATAGGATGTGCCTCATCAGACTATGGGGACAGGTACTTAGACTCCTCCTCAAAAGTACAACAGAGGATCTATTTCTCTGTTCTTTTTATTTAAAATGAACTTGTGATCACCAATATTCTAGAACTAAAAAAGTCCTTATGATCTGTATCTTTTTGTCTGGTTCATAGATGAAAATATAAACACAAAAATCAAAACAACCTAAATCCAAAGAAGAAACAGTGTTGTTGCACTGTCCCTTGTTTTCCTGGGTGGCATAAAATATGCTGAAGTAACATGGTCTTTTGTTCTCAGGGACATACATGGAGATAAGACATATCTCTTGGGAGGCCGTTCCTGGAAGAAAAAATGGTAAATATGTAAACTGATTTTAAATCTATGACAATTTATTTAAAATTGTCATAGATTTTATACATAGGCCTGATGGCAAAATGTTAGGTATTTTCAATTTATTGAGCATACTAAGTATTTTCTAAATGTGTACTTGTGTGTGTGTGTGTGTGTATGTATATTTTATATATATATAAAATGCATTATGTGAACTCTAACGCGTATTAGTAGAATCAAGTTTATTGAGTTGTATAAATTTTAATTCTGTTTGTGAATTCCCTGGGTTGATTTATCTTTTTGTAAATTAGACTGGTCAGAACGGGGAAATATAATAAGAAACAATGTGATCATCCGTGTTTCTGGTGCTGAGGGACTCTCCAATCCTGAAATGTTGACGCCATCTGGAATCTATATCCGTAATCCCACCAATATCATAGAGGTAAGATCTTTAGCTCCACCAGGAAGATCAGAGCTGAGAGGGCATGAAGATCACTCCAAAAGTTTGTTGGAGTGCAGCAAACTAAAATATCTTCCTGAACTATCCACAGTGGGTGGTGATTTTTGTTTACCTTGATTCCAATACCAATTACTTATTCAACTTTCACTATCTTACTATGTTAAGGTGGCCATATTGTCGCTCTTTAAGAGTGTTCAAAATTGAGGCACGAGGTGTATAAGATCACATCAGGTTCCAGAAGGATGAAGTACACTTCAATGACCATGATTTTTTTTATTCCATTATTTGGTACAACTTAATATTATTTTCTCCTGGTAAATTTCTGTCTAAACATTTAAGAACTTAATTTTTCTGGGTACAGTTTAACCATACATCTGTGGGTAAGGACTTGCATCAGAGTAGTGGGAAGACATTTAGTTTCCCCTTTTCCAACTGCTTTATCCCATGAGTCATCTGTGAAAGGGATTAAAGGCCTCACCCTTCCAGGACATTCTCTGGGCACCTACTGTGTCATGACAATTACGCCAAGTTTCTGAGGAACTTAAAGGATGAACTTCTTTCTCACTGATCATCAGTTTTTAATTACCTTCAGCTGAATAACCCCTAATGAAAACCCTGGTTATCTCTTCAGCTCTCCTTAGACTCTTAATTGTGTTTATTCCAAGCACAGCACTTACACACCATTTTAGGTGCCTAATGGGGGCGGCTAATATGCCAGTGAGGAAAAGAGGCAGAACTGCACATGGGTTGGAGGAAGACAGACTTCAGATCTAGTACTGAAGCTGGAGCTGCATTGAACTTATTGGCCACTAAAGAGCTTGTTGCACAGCTATGTCAGCAGACTTTGGGCCCTAAGGAACCATGTTTTCGTGTACTTTCTGGGGGACCATAATCTTGACCACTCCAAATGCCTAGGGAGAGGAAAGTAAACTTTCAGAGTTGCTCAGCCCATCTTGCTGTGTGAGGCTGGAATGTCTTTGCATCGCTGGGTGGTGCATGGTCTCCTGGACAGGTGTGCTGGCCACTGGCCGACAGGAAGAAGGGTTGAGCTGGCTATAGGTGCAGAGAACCAGAGGGCCATCTGAAAAGGTGCTGGACTGCTTGAGTCTTTGAAAACTGGTAAAACAATACCCAGTCAGCAATAGAAAAATTGAATCCACAAGCTAGTTGCTTTTTCCCCCTTTCATTGACTTTCTTCTTCTTATGTCCACTTTACAAAACTGGGAAAAAAAATACAATGCATGTGTTTTGAGAATGAAGTTTTAGGTTAAACTGGTAATTCAGATTTATTAAGTTTACCTTTGGCATGTTTATCTTTGATATCTTAAAATTCTGTAGTTCTCTTTTTGTTAGCTTTTAGGTGTTAGACCCTAGCACAATGTCTAAAACATAGTAGTTGCTCCATAAAAATTTATTGAATGTAATGAATGAATGAATGCATATAGGCATAAATCTGTAACCAAAGAATGGGGAGAAGAAAGAGGAAAGTAAAGAATAAATTCCAAGGTTCTAAAATCATTTTGATGACTGACAAATAAGTTGTTCAGTGGTAGCATTGCGATCCTATTGGATGATCTGTCGGTGTTAAATCTTGCAAAATCTAGTCCAGTTTTTCAGCTGTGCCACCACTGGCTTTCTGTTATGCTGTCTCTTTTGTATTCTATTGTCTGGACTATTCCATTACTGAAGACATAGGTGATAACTGGGCATATGTGGAAAAGCCTAAAAGTTTTATATTATTATAAGAGCTTAGGACCAAACTCTCAGCCACAGCATAAGGAATTCACTGGAGCTTCCAGTCAATCACCTTTACAGTTCACTCACTTTCAGCCCGGCATTGTGTAAAGGGATTGCAAGTAGGATATTCCTTTTTAGGTTTTATAACCATGAGTGTCCTCCCTGAGTGTCCTGCCTGTCTCCCTGCCTAGGCTGCGCCTGAGCTAAGTCCAGGGCAGTTGCTCTGGGAAGAAAAACCTGAGTTTTGTGCCTTGTTGCTAGTGAAGACTCACGCGTGGCATCCTGTTTGATCTCTGGGGGCCTTGTGGAATTCCTTTGTACCCTCCTCAGATAGGCCTTTGCCACGCTTTCCCAAAACGGGTTGATGGCAGTTGATCCATGCATCACCTGTAGCTTCTTAGAGCACTTCATGCCAGGCTGTCTGCCCTCAACAACTCCAGCATCGGAGCCTCTGACTCCTTTTACAGGGGCTCCTTGTTATCTGTCCAGAGGCTCCATCCTTCTAGAAGACATGGCTTCTGCGAACCTGTCCCCATTCCCTCCGGCTGGGCAGTCTCTGCTCCCAAACAGCAAGGGGCTGCTCCCTTTCACAGCTGCAGAGTAGTAGCCGTGTTTATGTAGGTGTGGGGAATTTCCTATGACCAGACTCCTGTTTAGCATGGTCCGTGGAAAAACCCCGAAGAAGAGCCCTTTGGAGACATGCATTTAATTTGAGGGGAATTTGTTCTGGTTTGTGAATCAATTTTGTAAGGAATTCTGTGTTTAAAGGCCCAACCTCAGTTCTCAAGCTCTCCCTACTCAATAGGTAATGCATATTTAAGAGCTGCCTGAAGGGTTAACTCACTTTTTTTTTCTAGCGACTATAGATGTACACCTCAAGGAGCTGGCTTACTTGGGCAGTTAATTTCTCTCTGGAATTTCTCTTGCTTCAATGTCCATAATACATTGACTTCCGCAAAGAATTGATTTCCACACAAAATTCCCTGCTTGCCTTAAACCTTTCCCCGCAAGCTGCCAGCTGCCTGCATAAATATGTAGTTTTTCCCCGTGAATCATTTGTAGCATGCCCAATTGGAATTGAGAGAAAGGTCTGGGAAGCGATGTGATCTGACTGTTCAAGTGCTTCTTTTATTAAAAAAAAAAAAAAAAAAAAAAAAGTAAGCCTTATCGGCTAACAGAGGACCAGAGTTGCAAGCTCCTGCCGAACTATAAATGCAACAGGAAAGCGTTTATATGCGATCACCAGGATGATCCATAAATGCTAATGACAGTAGGGCAGATGATTCAACAAACCCATTTATTCACTGAAAATACATGCTTTCTGGGCACCTGTGCTGGCAAAGGTGATGACTAAGGATGTAGCCCCTGGCATGTATTTTGGAAATGTTGGAACCTTTTCCTTCCTCGTAAAGTCTTGGTAACAAAACAGCATTTCATTGGTAATGAAACAGAGTTGTGTGTCCAAGTGTGATTATTATGTTTAGCCTCTAGTCCACATTTCTCATTGTTTGTGTTTAAGAAGCCCCATTCTCTGACCCTCGGTTCTTACATAACTGTGACCTTTTCCATGGGTCATAGGTGCGGGGAGACACACCTGTGGAAAGTGGAGCTTTACATGTGCTGCCCCCGGGGAAGGTTTTAGTTGTGTAGTTATGACTGAGAAAAACAGCTGTGGTATTTCTTTGTGCGTCTACGAGGGCTGAAAGAAGTATGTTGACCACTTGTATTTGTCAACTCAGAGACAGTGATTCTTCCTGAAGCCGAGAGTCATGAGCGCATGCCCTGTTTTCTAGCACAAGGGAAGAATTGAGATAACTGATCTGGAACAAATAAATATTCTCTTGGGGAATGCTTGATCTGATTGTTTTAAAAGATGTTAAGTGTTAAGTGCTAATAAAGACTATTAAAGCATTCTTATTGTAATTAACCATGTTTTTATATTTAGGTTGGTCTTTCATCAAAATATGGAGATGGGATACTGGAAAGTGGACATGGGTTATTTTGATAATACACGACTCCAGTGTAGAATGTAGACCAGGGTTTCTCAACCATAGAAGTATTGACATTTTGGGTCAGGTAATCTCTTGTTGTGGGGGGGGCTTTACTCTATACAGGAACATCCCTGGTCTATGCTCTACCCTCTAAGTTGTGACAATCAAAAATGTCTCCGGAGACTTCCACATGTTTGCTGGGGAATGAAATTATTCCTGGCTGACAACTGCCATTCTAGACTAGGCCATCCCAAGATTGTTGAAGTCTTAGGGATGACCCTGATTCCTTAGCATCTTGAATAGTAATTCAACTTAATATTCAATAGTATCCAAAAATCACTTTTGCTGAATATCATGTGGTAGGTGAGACCTGTGATTAGAATCTTAAGCGGTCTTAGGAAATTGAAGAATTGCTTAGAATCCGAAGTAATGACATGCAAGAGGCAATGGAGCAACTCATCCACAAAGGAAGAAATCATTCTGTAACCTGAGTGAAAAATGAGGAATGGCTATCTATTCACAAATACCCAGGGTAAGAGAACCTTTGGGGCCCACAGTGAACACAAGCTAAAGCTAAAGCTGCGTAAACAGCACGAGGTGATTATGTCAACATGTGCTGGCTTTCCTGATGGGGTCCTGGCTGCTGCCTGCTAGTCAGGTCCCAGCCTCAGGGTGAGCTGTGGCCCTGACTCACTTCCCCAAAGGCTGAGGCCTCCAGGGGATGGGGCATTGCTTCTTACTTTCACATGAGGCAGGGACTTGAGTATTATTGGTTTTAAAACAACCTATTTCAATTTTTCCCCTGTATTGACTTTGCCTGGCTATGTGTGTATATGTGTGTGTGTGTGTGTGTGTGTGTTCCTTATAGAACATGTGACACACCCAGGGAGGAATAGGGGCTTCAGGTTCCCCTTTTGTAGGGAGTTCTGCTATATTGTGACTGTCAGTGGGTCACCCACAGCAAACCTGTATCAGAATACCTTGTGATGGTCAAGGGTACAGAATACTGTCCTTCAATCTTTCATCATCATCCTGACCACCTACTAAATCAGAATATGTAAAAATCTGTACCTTATACACCCCCAGGTTAGGGTTGCCAGATAAAATATAGCATATCTGGTCAAATTGACATTTCAGATAATATTTGGGATATACTTATACTAAAAAAAATAGTTTTGTTAATCTGAAATTTAAATTGCATTGGACATTCTGTGCTTTTATTTGTTAAATATGACAACTCTACCCTGGCTGCACAGCAAAGTTTAAGAAACTGTTCTAGGAGGATGCTCACAGTATAGTCCCCACTGAACCCTGTACAGAAGCAACTATTGCACTGAAGTGTGTTTTGTAAAGAAAGGCATTTGATGCCTTGTTGGGTGCCCCAGTGTCATAATCCTCCCTGCTCCCCATCTTCTGTTCTGTGGACCTGATGCCAGTATTTGGGATGTGCTCTCCCAGCCCCACAGTGTGTGTTCCTGGGATCGAGCTACTTACAGGGAGGATGCCCAAGCATTCTTTGCCGCACACCAGCCAGGCCATGTCAAAGCCCCAGGTGATCAGGGCTGAACCACGTGGGAGCCTCTGAGATTCTCATTATCCGTGTAGCACAGGGCCTGAGACAGGCCGAGCAGCCCGTTTCTTAACTTCTATTCCCTAGGCAGACTTGGGCATCTTAGCCTTGGACCAGCCTCTCAGGCTAAGAGAGGACAGATGCACAGAGATCCATAGGAGTAGTCCCACAGCTTGGTCAACTGGCCCTTCATTCCTCCCACTAGTAATGCCACCCACAGTGGAGCAGCCTGGTGGGGCCCCCTGATTTTTATCCGAGTTTTTTCTCTCTGATGGCGGAGAAAGGAGAGAGGGCTTGGGCTCCTTAAGATGTGAGCGAGTGACACTGAGAGGCCTCAGATACAATTCAGGGAAGGATAGAGAAGAAACTTCCATGGAACAGCCAACATGTTATTTACTCCACTGCCTGGAGTTGAGGTTGCAAATTCAGATGCCTGTAGGCATTAGGTGGGTATCATAAATGAATGGAACAGGAAGGATGAGGACTATGGCAAAATAATCCATTGTCCAAGAAGGCAGGTCCTCTTATCTTCAGCTGATCCGTGGCTACCCCATAGAAATCTGGGCTCAAAAAAGCTTGGAAGTCTGAACGTTATATTAATATTAAATCTCCTGATTTGAAAATGTTAGAAATAAAATTTTTGTAAACACTGAGTAGACCAAGCAAAATACATATGTATAGTATCAGACCGTTTAGGAAGTCAGTTTTCTACTCTGTCTTAGAGTGTATTAATAACGATGAACATATTGTAGGTATTTCATTGAATTTATAATCTCCTTATGTTCAGCTTGATCAGAATTAGATCTCCAAACTCATATAGTTCAATGGAGAGGTTAGATTTTATATGAACACATAAAAGACATTAAATTAATGGTGAGTCCTATAAAGAAATCTTAAGGTGATTTAATAATCTAATCAGGGTAAGAGCACAATGAGCAGATTTGAATTATATTTGAACTCAGCCATTGTGTCTCACAACCAAGTGTAGCTAGGCCAATCATTTGCCTTCAGCCCACAGCGAAATCATTGATTTGTTCAAAGAATCAGAGAGGACACCTCGTGTAGGCTTGGCTTCAAGATGTACTTTTTCCTGGGAAAACCAGTAATATACCCAAGAGGAGAGGCTTGGATTAGATGTCACAAACAAACTTCTCAAAGCTTAAAAGGAGGCTTGGACATAAGATGGCAATTATCGAGATGGGCAAATTACAGTCTAGTTGAGCTGCCTGGAGGAAGAGGAATGAGAATCTTTTTGATCCTGAGGGGTTAAAAAAAGAATGAATATTCCTGTAAAAGTTTCAGTGTACTTTGGCAGAAAGTGAATATAAAAGTGGATTGAGTAC
Source organism: Mirza zaza (assembly GCA_008750895.1). Lineage (NCBI taxonomy): Eukaryota > Metazoa > Chordata > Mammalia > Primates > Cheirogaleidae > Mirza > Mirza zaza. The sequence goes on from VSMD01043061.1 coordinate 46,526, forward strand.
AAATAAGAGTCTTTCATCCTGGCAAGGTAGCTCATGCCTGAAATGCAGACTCTAACAAGAGTCTTTCTTTGCAGCTACTTTATCACACATGTAATAACTATTTTTTTTTTAACTATCTTTAATTTCCCTAGGGGAACAGAGTGTGTGCTGCTGGTTATGGCTACTTTTTCCATCTTGTGACCAGGCAAACCTCACAAGCTCCTCTTCTTTCCTTCACTCAGAACATGGCACATTCCTGTACGAGGTAACTTTGGCGAAATTCACCTACATTTTGGGTAGAAGGCTTATGATTTTGCATTTTTCTATACAATGCTCACAAAAAGGGCACTTCTGGCATTTGTATGAGATTTGGTGATGCTCCTGTGCAAGATATTTTTTTAAACCACTTTATTGATGTATAATTGACATAAAATTTAATGTGCACATTAAATTAAGTTTGGAGGTAAATATACGCCCATGAAACCATCACCATGGTCTATGCCACAAACATATCTATCATCTCTGAAAGTTTTCCTTTAGTCCTTTTTATTTTATTTATTAGTATTATTATTAGAAGAGCATTTGACATAAGATCTAACTTCTTAGCAACTTTTTAAGTATACAGTATAGTATGGTTATAGGTATGGTGCTGTACAGTACGTCTCTGGGACTTATTCATCTTACAAAACTGAAACTTTGTGCCCTTTGACTAAGACCTCCTTGTTTTCCCTTTCCCCTGCCCCTAGCAACTACCACCCTATTCTCTTCTTTGAGTTTGAATATTTTAGGTTTCTCACGTAAGTGGCATCATATAGTCTTTGTTCTTCTGTGTCTGGCTTACCTCACCCAGCATAGTGTCCTCCAGGTTCATCTACATTACCACAAATAGCAGGATTTCCTTCCTTTTAAAGGCTGAATAACATTTCATTGTAAGTGTCACCACATTTGTCCCATCTGTGGACATCCAGGCTGCCTCCACGTCTTGGCTGTTGGTGAATACTTGTATAAGCATTTTGGCTCACAGAAGTTTGGTAGTGAAGGGAAGAGAGAGAAGTTCACTTGAAAAAGCAGCAAGGGGATAGAATGTACCTTTTGTGGCCAGAGAGAAGTCAATGAGAGCAATTAATCTTCCAAGACATTGAGAGCAGTGGGTGATGCAGAAGCTCTGGGAGGCTAGTGGGCTAGGGCTCAGGAGCTAAGTGGAGAGATGAGCCTTGGAGAAGACGCCCTGGGCCTGTGACTTGCTCACTGTAAGAATGGAAGTGACTTGTTCAAAATCTTTGACATGTAGAGGGTAAGGTCATTTTCTAAGAGCAGGAGGACATGGGGAGGCAAGGTGGAGTAGAGAATTTGAGAAGTAATGGGAAGAATGTCGACTTCAGAGTTAGGTAGGCCTGATTCATATCCTGACTTTACTCCTAGTCAATTTTTTTCTTTCTTTCCTTCATTCTTTCTTTCTTCCTCCCTTCCTCCCTCCCAGATTGAAAATTATAAAGAGATAATTTATATATAATGCATCAAGACGAGCACCTAGAATATAGTAGGTATGTATGTAGAATGTATGTAGAATGTATCCAGGGTGCAGCAATGGTAGGACACTACAGCTAGAAGAACAAAAGTCAAAGGGATCACAGGTGCTGGGATCCTCTCTCCTAAGGGGTGGATTTTCAGGGGCTTTAGAATAGTAGGGAAGCATGGCAATCTGCATTTTGTTGGGATCCAGGAAAGGAGCAGGTCACAGAAGATAACAGAATGGAAGGGTTGAGGGATGGGCAATGAGAGCTAGAGAGGAGGTTTATGGGTTTTATCTGTCTCCACTCTTCCTTATTCGTTACTTTTATTTTTATATTTTCCAATGAGAAAAAGTGGGAAGTTAGAAATATAGAAATTGGCTTAATTTCATTCTTTGTTTCACTTTCTAGGTATGGTCTCTTTGTATACCCTAAATTTCAGCCACCTTGGGATAATGGCACTGGGCCCACCCTGTTCCAAAACTTCACTGTTTGGGGAAGTGCAGGTGGTGCTCAGGTAAGTTTCTTTACTTTTTAAAATTAAAACTGTCTGTTGTTTTCTCATGGCAGGTTATTATGCATCTCTATTTAAAGGGAGGGGTGATCTGCTGCTGAGGGGAGAATTGCAATGTCATCACAGGTTTAAAGAGCAGTGGCATCATAGGAGTGTGTAGAATAGCTGTTGAATGAACACATTCTAGGGTTAGGTGGTATCCTCTTTTGTGTCTTTTTGGCAGCCATAATAGGGAATGCTTTCAGCTTTTCCCCAACAGAATGATGTTGGCTGTGGGCTTGTTATAAAAGGCTTTTATAATTTTGAGGTATGTTCAATAACTACAAAGAAAATAAGATTTCTAGAAATAGACTTAACCAAGGAGGTGAAGATCTCTATAAGGAGAACTACAAAACATTGGTGAAAGAAATCGTAGATAACACAAATGGAAAAATATCTTGTGCTAATGAATTGGTAGAATCAACATTGTTAAAATGTCTATACTGTCCAAAGTATCATAGAGATTTAAACCAGGAGGGATTATAGAGGCCATCCATACCTTCTTTCTCATCCTTACTTAGAGTAAAGAAACTAAGGCTCAGAAAGTAAAGGGACTTGTCAAAGTTCATGCAGTTGATTAGTAGCACAACCAAGTGCAAAATCTAGATTCCAAATGTCGTGCATTTGATACTCTAATATGCTGAATAATACATGCTCCAGTCTTAAGAAAAAGCACTGCTCATTACTGGAACATAAAAATTCCAGCTCATCCACTAGGTGTGTGATATATAAAAGTTATAAAATAAAAAAAGATTAAAAATAATTCCAGCTCAAGGTGCCATTCTTTTGTTAGTCAATAAGCTGGATTTTCTTCTATTTTTTTCAGAAGAAAAATGTTTCAAATGTAATCATTTATTTTTCATTATCACAGTTACTTTGTTATAAATGAGCCTTGCATGCTCACTGTTAATAAAAACATACAAAAATTATTCAGTGTCACTATTTGATGCTGTACAGAGAAAATTGTATATACTTGGTCTCTGGCACTTGTAAATCTGGGGTCTAGGATGCATAGATGAAGAAATATGTTTACGGAGTGTTCAGGAAATAGAATAAAAATGTATAATTAAGTCACAATAAGAAAGTCAAACATTTATTTCACATGTTTAACAAGTGGAAGACAATTATGAATGAGGAAAGCTCCAAAATATATCATTAGGATAGCTAACAGGTAGAATTTCAATTTTATTTAGTTCTCATTTAATTTTATAAAATATATCATTTCCCATAAGCACTATGAATATAAGGATGACAAACCCAGTGGAAATACTTGTTGAGTGCCTTATTAGGCAAAGAAGTAATTCATGCCTTGGAAAGGCTTAAACTTAGTCTTTCTGCTCTTGAATAGCCTTATTCTAGAGGAAATAACCAAAAAAAATGAAAAATTAAAAGATGTTTATTGAAACAAGTTTTTTCAAGTTCTGCAATCAAAAATACTAAGCCTGTGAAAAAGAAAATAGAGCCTTGAAGATTGAGCTCTTGTATGCTCAAATTTAATCAATCAAAAATTCAAATAATTAGAATACTTTTGGAACTTGATTTGTATAAGGCAGAACAAAAGGCAAAAGTAAATAACATGATAGCATCAAATTTAAAATGTAGCCATCTTCAAAACAGTCCTGAAAAAAATAAAGTAAGAGGATTTACCCTTCCCTGTTTCAAAAACCTATTGTTACTACAAAGCAACAATAATCAAGACAGTGTGGTATAAGCACAAGGATAGACATATACATCAATGGAATAAAAGTGGGAGTCCAGAAATGAACTCATACATCTATGATAAGTGATTTTTTAAAATTAATCTATTTATTTTTATAATTTTTATTTTAAAATACTAAGGGGATGCAAATGTTTTTGTTACATGGATCCCTTTCATAAGGCTTAAGTCAGGGCTTTTAGTGTGCACATCACCAGAGTAGTGTTCATTGTACGTGATAGACAAGTTTTTACCCTTAACTCCATTGCACCCTCCCCACTTCTTGATTTCTAATGTTCTTTACATCTCTTTGTGCTGGTGTGTGTCCATCATTTAGCTCCCAATTATTAGAGAGTACCTGTGGTGTTTGTTTTTCCAGTCCTGAGATACTTCACTTAGCACAAATGATCTCCAGTTCCATGCAAGTTGCTGCAAAAGACATTATTTCATTCCTTTTTATAGTTGAGTAGTACGCATACACACATACACACACACAAACCCACATTTTCTTTATCAACTCATGAATTGATTGGCATTTGATTCCACATCTTTGTAATTGTGAATTGTGCAGTTGATAAACATAAGTGTGCAGGTATCTTTTTCATTAGATGACTTCTTTTCCAATCCCAGCAGTGGGATTGCTGGATGTAATGGTAAATCTACATTTATTTCTTTGAGGAATCTCCATACCATTTTCCATAGAGGCTACACTAACCTTCAGTCCCACCCACAATGTATAAGTGTTCCTTTCTCTCTGCATCCATGCCAACATCTATTGTTTTTTGAATTTTTTATAATGGCCATCTGACAGGGGTGAGGTAATATCTCATTATGGTTTTAATTTGTATTTCCCTGATGGCTGGTGATGGAGAGCACTTTTTTCATGTTTTTTGGCCATTTGTCTATATTCTTATGAAAAACTTTTGTTCACATTTTCTACCCACTTTTTAATGGGGTTATTTGTTTTTTTTCTTGCTGATTTGTAGATTCAGGATATTAGCCCTTTATTGGCTGCTGTGAATATGTTGCAATGAATGTGGGAGTGCAGCTATCTTTTTGACATATGAATCTTATTTCCTTTAGACATATACTCACTAGTGGGATTGCTAGATCATATAGTAGTTTTTAATTTTTTGAGGAACTTCTGTATTGTTTTCCATAATGGCTGTCCTAATTTACATTCCCACCAATAGTATGCAAGGGTATCCTTTTCTCTGCATCCTTGTCAACAGTTGTTATTTTTCATTTTATTATAATAGTCATTCTAGTAGGTATGAAGTGATATTGTGGTTTTAATTTGCATTTCTTAATGATTAGCAAAATTGAACAGAAAATTCCTATCATGAATAAACATGAGTTTATATCTCTTTGGTGATACTGATAATGATTTTGGACATTTTTAATTTAATCATCTCAACAACCTTTGGGAGAGGTGTGCCATTATTATACTCCTTTTGTATATAAAACTATCTAAGGGGATAAAATATTTGCTGAAGTCACACAACTAAGAATTGTTAGAGTTCAGCTCAGGCAATCTGATCCTTCTATTTTTATGTTAATAAGAGTTGAGAAAAATACCCTCTCTTTGCCCTGTGTCATAAATGCAAGATGATTCTTTTCAAAGAAGGAGAGAAAGATGATAGCACACTGTGAAAATTGTATTCACACCCACAAATAGATGCACTTTGCTATAGTATGTTAGCTTCTTTTTAAAATTAGCAGGTTCCCTAGCTAATGCTAGGTGTTAGCTGTTTTTGAATATGAATATATTTGCAAATATGAATATATTTGTTGATATCTGTAATTAAGTAATAACTGTGGTCAGATTATCAGTTTAGATCATACTTATCTTGTTCAAATATTAAATAAATCTCTGTGTCTTCAAAGAACTATCATTTTATAAAAGGTTTAGATGCATACATAATGGGAAATGTGAACTGTTCAATTCTTAAAAAATTTGAGCACAAAGACTGACTGACAGGTAGAAGTACAATAGCATAATAAATTAAGGATACCTTGACCTTAATTAATAGGAGACTTCCAGTTAAAGATATGAATATAAACATGACCCTATTTAATGAATAAAGGATAAATGTGTTAGGCTAACTGCCAGCCCTGACCTCCACCCTTATTTTAAAGAAGGTTGAACTGAGGGCTAGGAAAGGTTACATGTCATGCCCCATATCACCTAGTAACTATTAGAGATACGTGAAAACCAAAAGCTCTGTCTTCTACACCAGTGGTGTCTTAGTCCGTTTTGTGTTGCTGTAATAGAATACCACAGACTGGGTAATTTGTAATAAATAGAAATTTGTTGACTTGCAGTCCAAGATTAAGCAGCCAACATCTGGTGGAGGCCTTCTTGCTGTGACAAGAAGGAAGGAAGGATGAAGAGAGGGCAAGAAAGAGCAAGGGATAGAACTGTAGCCTCAAGTCTGTTTGTAATTGGCATTAATCTATTCATAAAGGTGGAATCCTGATGACCTAAACACCTCCCATTAGGCTTCATCTCCCAACACAGTTACACTGGAATTAAGTTTCCAACACAGGCTTTGTTGGGGACAAATTCAAATCATTGCAATTGGGATTCTTTCAGCTCTACCAGCTAATTTCGTTACTACTTGAACTCTGTCTGGGTACACTAACCCAAGTTGTCATAAGTATATATGCACATGACATATGTTGAGTCCACAAATAGTGAATTTGTAGTCATGCTGAATTACTTATTTCATATTTGTAATGTTCTGACAATATGATTATACCACCCTGAGAAAAATGTTAAGCACTGGAGTTCTTGGATGCTGTATTTTTCTCCATTAATTTTGTGTGACTTGGCCACAGAAAGTTTTATTTTAGACAGTTGGAGAATTCACATTGACCTTTGTAATGTATCAGTTATCATGAGGAGAAATAGAAACTACGGAGGGGGTCTTACCAAAGAGGACTAATTAGTGCTGACCTCACAGCAACTTTGGGATGTCTGTCCTAATATTGATGGACAATAGCCACTTAAATATGGTATAGCATGCTTATTTATACTTAATCAATAATTAAAGAATCTACGGGAATTCTGCAAGAAAGCCCCAGACGTTTGCCATAACATATACTATTATTTTATAGATTTTTAGAAGTAGCAATCTTCACCTGGAAAAATTCCATGTTTATTCATGCAGAGATTTTGGAATTGACATCTTGGAAAGTGATGCAAATACTTCAGTTACTGACAGCTTATTACTTGGTCATTTTGCCCACAAGGTAAGTGCCTTCATGTAGTTGCTTTAGGCTGTTCATCAAAACAAAATTGTATGTGTGGGGCTCCCTGATGATTCAGGATATGTAATTATAATAGCATTCTTTAGTGAGTATTGTATTTAATTGGTAAAAGTTAGAAGAAGTTTTTATTTGTCACAATGGTGATATTGATAATAAAATGCAAATATACACAGGATTTCATTGTCAAGAGTCCATATAATAGTCAAATAGTCATCAGTAGCTTGCAGAATTCTTATTTGGGTACAATTTAGAATTTATTATCCACACAAATTTAATAATAAACCTAATAATTTAGCCAAATTTTCTCTAACCTCATAAGTACTATGGAATAGCATCATTCCATATTGTCTTTCTGCTCTGTAGTTTGCCAAGTTTCTACATCAACATTTTGTCTTTGTTTTTACTCCATTTAGGGTGTTCCCCAAAATGAGGTCAAATAAGGTAATATAAATATGTGTAGTTTGTTAGAGTATATTAATGCAATTCCCTAATACTTGCCTAAGTGTGGGTTTCTACATGAAAAAGTCAGGATATAGATGGATTTTCCACTATTGCAGGCATTTTCAGGGTATTAGAATGTAGATGAAGTAAAGAATGCTTAACTATCCAGATGAGAAGTACTAGTTTTCTTTAAGGGAGCTTCATGGCTGCCATTGGTTTCTTAGACTTCACACCTATAGTGGGTCCCCCATACTCTTGATCTTAAAAGAGCAATATGCACATTAATAATCATGTTGTCATAAAAACCATAGATTGAAGAGACTTACAGTATTCCTAGGAAAAAGGAAAGGATATTTTCTTCAGTTTGTTCCTGAATTCTTTGTCCAATTGAATTTTTTTTTTTTTTGAGACAAGGTCTCACTGTGTTGCCCAGGCTAGAGTAGAGTGGCATCATCATAGCTCACAGCAGCCTCAAACTCATGGGGCTCAAGCGTCTGTCCACCTCAGCCTCCCGAGTATCTGGGTCTAGAAGTGTGAGCTACCATGACCAGGTAACTTTTCTATTTTTTGTAGAGAGGAGGTCTTGCTATGTTGGTCAGACTGCTCTTGAACTCCTGGCCTCAAGTGATACTCTTTCCTTGGCCTCCCAAAGTGTTAGAACTATAGGTGTGAGTCACTGCGACCTGCCTGTTCAATTGAAACGTAGATGATAATTTTTGACTTTTGTATTTCCATTGGAGGTTATTTCATAGCCACAGACAAAGATAGTAAGATTTTAGAAATCATTTTCTTACTGAGCTACATTTTCTTATGTTTAATTCTCAACTTTTCTTATTTAAATCTATTTCGAACTATCCTTTTCAGGAGGTAAACACCTGGTACTTTTTCTATTTCTATAAAACGATTAGCTCCTTGAGAGACGATTCTTCTTTTCAGATTGCATAATTTTTTTTTAAGAGAGGATGGTACCCAGATTTGGATTCTGTGATGCTGGCACATCAGAGGTCCTTAACTTTCTCAGAAATAGCCTCGCAGTAGATACTAAAAACAAAACTCCCATCAAACTGAGTAACTAACTGTCCTGGTAAATTAATGTTGCAGCATCTTAATTGATGTTAAATAGGCATCATAATTAATGGGAGAGTGACATAAATTAAGATACAAATTATGACAAAAGGGTGCTTATCATGAGATAATCAAAAATAATCCTACCCCTGGGGTGTGATTCATTAGGAATGCAATGCAGCTCAGGGCCTTTTGGTCCCTTAACAAGTAAGTGCAGGACGAGGGTCCCTGGTCGGTTATATTTAATAGTTTTGTTCTAGGAGATGTCTGGATGTAGGTTAGTCATCCACATCATAAAACCATACAATTTAAAAGCTAAATATTATCTAAGAGATGATCTGGTTAAAATTCCTGAATTTACAGTTGAAGAAATGGAGGCTTTAGGAAGTTGAATGAGAGTTCAAGATTCATGCCTACTATTGTGGGACTAGGACCACCCTGTTATCCTTCTCTTCCTGGTCAGATACTCTTTGGATTGCACATGGAAAATGTCTTTGGCGATGAACATTTTCTAGTGCCTAAACCAATAGTTCCTGAAGTGTTCTCCATGAAAGGATAGCCCCCAGAGACTGTTTGGGAAAAGGAGATTCTTTGGTTAATTACATTCATTCTATGCTGTTTACCAAACCCTAACTTCCCCGAAATCTCAAACAAGTCTAGACATGTAGGATACAACATGAACATTAGAGTTAATAAAATCGTATATTGTGTTAGGGATTTTTGTTAAATAAATAGATTTTAGCTGCTCTTGTCGCACAAAAAAGTAATTGCGTGGGATGGCAATGTTAATTTGCTTCATTATAGGAACCATTTTACTAACTATATGTGTCCCATAACATGTTGTAAACCTCAAACATACAGAATCAAATTCATTAAAAAAAGAAAAAAAAAACATTAAAGCATATTAAAGGCTCTGAGAAATTTTAGGATTAAAACAAACAAGAAAAATATCCATTACCTTTAATTAGCACAATATTTCTCAGATTTATTTAGGAACAAGTTCGTTGCCATGTGTATTATTAAAAGGGAAAACAAAGGAAGATGCCTGGCCTTTCTGTGGTTGTGGAACTCTGATTTTAGCCTCTATCTTTTATGCCTGCCATTCATTTAGGAATTAAGATTTTCAGAGAATTCAGCCCATTCCTTTGTAGACCTTCCACCCACTTATAATTGGTAGCATAGAATTATAGTGAGTCATATCCTAAAATAAGCATTAGTTTCTGGAAGAAATTTTTATCATTAGAAGGTTTTGTTTTCCTTTAAGCATGCTTGTTTGTATGTTGGTACTCTCACACCCAAAATGACCTTTATGTCTAGATGGATAGAAAAATTTTCAGTGGGGACGGCTTTAATATGTAAGAAAAAGACATGCACTACAGCATCATGATATATCCTACTTTGTTTGGGCAGTTTGTTTATACCTCTTGTTCCAGCATTCTATGCACTTAGCATCCCTTTCTCATTCAAAATGTCCTGATTTGGATTTAAATTATAGTCACCCTACTTTTTGAAGTATGCAACATGGCTGTCTTTTTGTCATTATTGTAATTAATTTGAGCGGATGATGCTACGTTAAAAAATATCTTATTCAGACAGATGCTGATGGAGTTGCTTCATTTTAAACTCCAGTTTCTCTAGGGGTTATTTCCCATTCTCACTTGTGGATTTATTTGTCTTCCTCATTTAAACCTTTCATCTTTTTGTTTCTCTAAATTCTGTTGTAGGGCCCCTTTTCTTCTCAATGTACTTGCTCTCCCTGGGAGAAATCTCATTTTCTCTAGTGGTTTCAATTACCATCCACATGCCGAGGTCTCCCATACATTTGCATTTATTTCTACCATCTTATTTTGTACTTTCAGTTTGCAATCGGTTTGAGTTTTGTTTTTTTTTTTTTTCTACTTTCCTAACTTGATTTGTCTTGCATTGCATAGTATCTTTTTATGTTTACTCATTTGGAAATTATTCATTCTGTTATGATTATTTTCGTTATTGGCCTTAAATTTTTAATGTGCTTGCCTGTCTTAACAAAGTCTAAATTACATCAACCCTGTTAAACTTTACCTGAGCAATCTTAAGAACACGAAACTTCTTTAATTTCTTTCTTTTAGCCTCTCATCTTCTATGTTACTTTTCTCTAGTATTTGTTCCACTTTTTAAAGTAAATATTTCTTGGAAATATAATATTTATGGAGAAAAGTGCACAAATCACAAGGGAAGAGCTCAATGAATTTTTATAAAGAAAACAAGTCATGTATATACCCCAGATACTACTCAGCTTTAAGAAACAATGGTGATACAGCACCTCTTGTATATTCCTGGATACAGCTGGAACCCATCCTACTAAGTGAAGTATCTCAAGAATGGAAAAACCAGCACAACATGTACTCACCAGCAAATTGGTATTGACGGATCAACACCTAAGTGAACATATAGGAGTAACATTTATCGGGTGTCGGGAGGGTGGGAGGGGGGAGGAGGGGAGGGGTATATACAACTACAACGAGTAAGATGTGTAACGTTTGGGGGATGGACATGCTTGAAGCTCTTACTTGAGGGGGGAGGGTGGCATGGGCAATATAAGTAACCTTAACACTTGTACCCCCATAATACACTAAAATAGAAAAAAAAAAAAGAAATAGAACATTATCGATTTCTCTAAAGCCCCTTCATGCCTCTCCATTCAACCCACTCAGCACTCCCTAGCCAAAGGGGAAGCAGTATTCAGACGTCCATTGGCATAGATGAATTTCTCTTGTTTTTGAACTTTATACGAGTGGAATCATAGAACATGTATTAATAACTCTGTTGTACCTGCCTTCTTTGGCACAATGTTATGTCTATGAGATACATGCATGTTTTTGTGTGTCACAATAATTTATTCATCCAGTCATTGTGGAGTGTTTCATTTTATGGCTGTACTATAATTTTTTTAAGTTATGTTGCTATCAATAGATGATTGTTTCAAGTTTTTGGTTATTACAAAAATGATGTCATGAATGTTCTTCTATATGTCTCTTGGTCTTCATGTGCATGCATTTCTGTTGAATATATACCAATCTGTAAAATTGCTGGGTAATAGAGTGGTTTTAGTTGGTAATGCCAAACAACAGTGATCCAGAGTGATTATACCTGTGCCAGCAATGTATGAGAATGGTTTCAAAGCTATATCCTGGAATCTGTCTTGACCAAAATTCTGATTGCCTTCACGTCTCTCTACTATTAGAACTCTTGTTCCTGATTTCCACATATTCCTCCTTTCTGGCTTAATTCCTCATTTTGTTAGCTCATAGCTTAAAGTAACTTTCTGGAAAAAAGGCAAACTATGGAAGGTAAAAGTTCTGAGCTACATATAGAGACCTCCTTATTGGTAGGTTGTGAGTTATAGGATACCAGGTTAGAGTAAATTTTGCTTTGAAATATTGCAAGCAATATTACATTGTCATCTAGCTTCTTCTAATCTTGAGATTGAGTAGTTTTAAGATACTCTGATTCTAGGTCTTTTGTAGGTAACCTTTTTTTTTATTCCAGCGTATTATGGGGGTATAAATTTTAAGGTTTCAAATAGTGCCCTTGCCCCCTCCCCCGACAAGTCTGAGCTTCAAGCGTGCCCATCCCCCAGATGGTGCACATCTCATTCATTATGTATATATATACCCTACCCCTCCCCCCTCCTGCTTGCCCAATACCCAATTACTGTAGTTTCTATGTGTCCACTTAGGTGCTGCTCAGGTAATACCAGTCTGCTGGTGAGTATATGTAGTGCTTGCTTTTCCATTCTTGGGATACCTTGCTTAGTAGTATGGGTTCCAGCTCTATCCAGGAAAATATAAGATGTGCTATATCACCGTTGTTTCTTAGAGCTGAATAGTCCTTTTTGGAAGCTTTTAGGGTCTTGTTCTTTTCCTTGGTGTTTTGCAATTTCAATATGATGTACCTTGCTTGGTGTGGCTCTTTTTCTAACCACTGTGTTAGGTATTAGGCAGAACTTCGTCTGAAAAATATCCTTCCCTTCTGGGAGGTTTTCTTAAATTATTTCTTTGATAATTCTCTCCCTTATATTTTCTTCTTTTTCTTAAAACTATTATTATTTGGATATTGGACCTCCTGAATTTCTTTTCTGATCTTAATTTTCTCTCTGATTTTCTGTTTGTTTGTTTTTTTTTTTTTGTTCTACTGCCTGGAATATTTTCTCAATTTATCTGTTGAATGTCTTATTTCTGCTCTTCCGTTTTTGTTCTTTCTTTTCTGAAAATCCCTTTTTAGGCTCCCATTTGTTTCATGGATATAATATGCTTATTCCTCTGAGGTTATTAATGATAGCTTTTAAGTATTCTTCTAATTTCTATACTAGCTTTGTCTCTACTGGGTTTCTTTTCTGCTGCTGTTTTTTTTATATCTGTTTTTCATGTTGGAGGCTCTTGAAAAAATTCTGGTGATCCTCAAATGTACAACTATTTTTTAGCAATGGAACAGTGAAGCAATAACAACTTGATTGGATTGAGTTTGTTGAAGAGATTTTGTGGAAAATCTTAGAAGCAGTTCTTGTTTCTTTCTTTTTAGACTTTCTGTTAAAGTTTTGTTAACATATATATTAAAATATAGCAGAATTGACATTTTTAAATGTACAATTCCACAGATTTAACACCTGTGTAAATTTGTGTCACCACCAGCACCACAATCAAGACACAGAACTGTGGCATCAGTCCCGACTCCCGCGTGCTCCTTCCTTGTAGCCACATGGGTCTGTCACTACTCACCCCTGTCAATCACTCATCTATTCTCTGTCACTGTAGACTTGCCTTTTCAACAATCCTATAAATGGGATTCTATAGTATGCAACCTTTTGAAAATATCTTCCTGTACTCCCAAATGCCTTTGGAATTCATCTAACTGGTTGCATGTACTGATGTTTTATTCCTCATTGTTGCAGAGTAGTCTTCTACTATGCGGATGTAACACAGTTTGTTTATCCACTTATTTGTTGAAGGACATTTGAGTTGTTTCCAAACTTGGTGATTATAAACTGGAACTGTTAGAATCATTTGTGTGAGGTTTTTGTATAAATGTAGATTTTCATTTCTCTAACCTAGGAGGTATCAATATTGCTAGGTCATATGATAAGGTCATATGATAAGGTTATAGTTAACTTTATAAGAAACTGCCAAACTATTTTCCAGAGTGGCTGTCCTGTTTTGCATTCCACCAGCAATATGTGAGAATTTTAGTTGTTCTTCATCCTCATCAGCACTTGCTATGGCCACTATTTTTTATTTAATCATTCTAACAGGTGTTGAGTGTATGTTAGTATGACCATAATTTGCATTTCCCTGATGAATAACATTGTTAAACATTTCTTTGTGTGCTTAATTACTATATGTATATTCTCTTTGGTGAAGTGCCTTTTCAAGGTTTTTTCTTTTATTTTTCTGATTTTTTAAATTGAGTTGTCTATTTTCTTTCTGTTGAGATTTGAGACTCCCTTCTCTATTCTGGTTATAGATCCTTTGTCATATATGTGGTTGGCAAATATTTTCTACTAGTCCATAGCTTGTCTTTCTACCTTCTTATTTTTATTCGTGTATTATAAACTCTATTTATACGTCGTCAGGTCTCTTATTTTGTGTTCCTTTTTTTTCCCTTCTAAAATCACAGAGAGGCCCGTGTATGTCAGCTGGGATTAAAACTCCCAAAAGATGGGAACTGATCGTATCTAACACAACCTTTGTTAATTTTGATCTCATCAACTGTGTGGCCATAAGAACCTGTTCGGGCTGTTCCCAAGGACAAGGTAAGTTATTTGAATAGACAGGACAGATGATAAACAAGACCAATATTCAAGTGAAAATGATAAACAGTGGTGAAGACTTTGTGAATCATTATTTCCTTCAGTTACGAGATTGCATCAGTAGAAAGTGTTGCTTAAATCTCCTAAAAGAAATCCTAGAGGTGCTCACAGTGTATTTCCTGCAGCTCTCCATTCTCTTCCTGTGGTGCTCATTCTGTAATTATAGTACCATGTCTCTGCTGGACTCTGAGCTTCCTAAAGGCAGGGATCACGTCTCTCTTGCTCAGTTTTCTTACTAGTACCTAGCAGAGAGCCAGGTGCCTAGTAGGTAGTTCACTGATCAAGTGAGTGAATGGAATCGAATGGAAGGACACATGGATGTAAAATACCATGCACACGACCTTTTCTGAAAGAGCCAAAGTTCAGGTACTTAATATTTTCAACAGCCCACGGCTTGATGTACACACAAAAGGAACCACAGGGATTCTTGCTTACTTGTTAACCACATCTCAGAGGTGGTGAGAAATACCTTGGAGGACTCATGGGCCAAGGTGCAAAGAGGTAGAGAGCAATCTAGTTGATTTGATCATTGTAAACAGCCAAACCAAGTGATTCAAGTAAATATGCTCTTGTGGTTTGAATCACCAATTTAGATAATTGTTTGTTTTTTTAATTAAATGAATAATCAGCAAGTCTCCACTTTACCTTTTTTTTTCCTGTGCAGGCAGAGCAAAAGATTGCTTTTATTTGGGTGGCATCTGAGTTTAAGATTGCAGATATAAGAATAATAAATACCTCATGGCAAGGACTTCTAATCACAATTCCTCAATTCTTTAATAGCTTCTCTGTTTCATATCATTCATAAGACACTGAAAAAAAATCACATTACTCCTTGTGAGCTCTAAGCTAAAGATCTCACTGGATGATCTTAGCTAAACTGTCTTTTCATTTGCTTGAAAATTATCGATTCCAGCCTCTGCTTAAGGAACTGGGGAGTACAAAAATGAAAAACACGTAGTTCCTGTCCTCCAGAAACTCTTGATCTAGGCACAAAAATGAATATCTAAGCCCATTATTGTAATAGAGGGTGATGAGTGCAGTGCTAGAGGATTGAACAGGGCCAGTGAAGGGAACAAGGAAGGGCATTGGGTAAGATTTCATAGAAGGGATTCTTGAGTAGGGTTTTGAAAGGTGAATAGAAGTTTGCAAGAGGGAATAGGCAGGGAAAAGTTTCTTGGTATTAGGAAAAGCATATTCAAAAAAAAAAAAAAAAGAAAGAAAGAAAAGTAGAGATTCCAAAAAGCAAGTTGTGCTTGGGAAATCACAAAGAAGTCCAATATGACTGAAATGTATAGCTGCAGTGATGTTAGATGAACCTCACCTCAGAGGCTGCAAGAGGTGGAATTGTGGAGTCTTTCATGCATAAATTAATTCACTGCATGTATTCATTCTACTGGGGTATAGAATGAAAACATTAGAGTCTCTATTTCTATCTTATTCTCTTTTATTTTCCTCTTTTGTGTTATTTCGTGATGTAGGTACTGCCATAGTGTGGTAACCTATGTACTGGAGATGTGTACTCAGTTTTCTTTCTTTAATGATACAGGTGTGTGAGTTTGAAGATCACTGCTGTAGTTTGTTCCCAGGCAATTGGACTGGCAGTACCCATGAATCACATGGCAGGGGTGTTAGGAAAAGACTGCCAAGAAGTATAGCCTTAGAGCTAATACTTAGAAAATGTATTACTAATACTATTTGCTCAAATGATTAATTGAATGTTGCCTTTGAAGGTAAATGTTTAAGGTATAAACCTCATAGTAAGAGATATTGTTGGTCAGGTAGACTCACCATAGAGCAATGGAAGCTGAAAGATTGAGATCACAGCACCTTTAGTGTTTAGTAGTTGATAAATTAATGTTTTCTGTTTCTGTTTCCCAGCAGACCAGAGTTTCTCAATGTTGGCACTATTGGTATTTTGGGCCAGATAATTTTTTGTTGTGGGGATTGTTTTACGCATTGGAGATTGTTTAGCAGCATCTCTGGTCTCCACCAACGAGCTGCCAGTAGCACTGCCAACCCCCTAGTTGTGATAGCCAAAAATAATTCCAAAGAGTGCCAAATGTCCCTTGAGGGCGAAGCTGCCCCAGTAGAAAAATCTGCCCTAGATAACAGGCTGTGTGAAGACAGGGCCAATGCTACTCTTGTTTCCCTTGGTATCCCTAGCACACATGGAAGCACTCATGACATTTTTTTACTGAATGAATGAGCGAATTGTAGAACTGTATATATACTATTTAAATTACTGAAAGCACTCTGGTGAATTTAGTTGCCACTTGTGATAATAGTCTTTTGTGCCATCATGTAAGTCTTTCTGTCTTCCATTTTATAGGTGGATTTACTGTGAAGACCAACCAGTTGAAGTTTACAAACTCTCCAAACTTAGTAGCATTTCCATTTCCTCATGCTGCAATTGTGGAAGACTTGGATGGGTCCCTGTCTGGGAAAAATAGAAGTCACATTCTTGCTTCTATGGAAACCCTTTCCACTTCTTGTCTGGTCAATGTGAACTTCAGTCAGATTGTCCCTGGCAGTGTCTGTGGGGGAGGTGTTCTCTTTCATCGTATGTCTATCGGTTTGTAAGTAGAATTAACTCTACTTTTTAGCCTGCCAATGAGCATGTGTATATCATTCAGGGTGTTGAGGCTTGTAGAAGGGAAGTTGTTTTCTAGATAATTTGAAGTATGTAGTTTTACAAAAGTGAAAGGGGAATAATTTTGACAGCTGTCAAATCATGAATTTATGGTAGTTTCAGGCTGATTCAAATGGCAGCTAACTTTCAATATCATTGGACTAGCGCTCATAGCTTCTGACCTCTTATTGACATTTTGAGCTAATAGCTTCTTAAAAAGACTTGCAACCAACAGAGAATTGGAAATATATTTAAATTAAAAGTATTATTAAAAAATTCTAATAATGTCCATTCTCATTTGTATACCTGTACTCTCTGCAAGCTCTTTAAATGTGTTCGATATGCTCCAGGGAAGCAGTTGCTGATGCCTCCTATTACTTGCAAAGTTGCTTCACTCCAGTTCATTTTCCTTGTTAATTTCATGAACTATTGGATTTGTACAATACATTTCCTATTAATATTGAAGCAAGGACTCCTTGGTTATGCTACTGGAACTACTATTAAGTCAGGAGCTGGGCTGTTTATAATGCGTAATAGGATTGCTTCTGCCCTCTTTAGTTTCCAGGTAATGATTGCTGAGTGTCTAGGGTTCTGTCTTTTACTTATTTTAAATGTATTGTATATATTTAGCTACACTTCCTTCCTTCCATTGTTTTAAGTGTCCTAACTCTATGAATATTAAGTCAAGTCATTCAATCAGATCACGCTGCCATCTTACTTGAACAGGTAAACTCTGGAGAGTGAGAGTCATTGTGTTCAGGACTAACTCTGCATTTTGAATAAACATGGGATCAGTATCTTCAAATTCTGTTTTGGAAGCCTTAGCAATACATTGCTAGCATTGAATAGTCTGAAAATTTGCCACTTTTGCTTTCCAGACTGTTCATATTTATTCTATCTAATGTTAAGGGGCTCATTTCCAATGAGTGAAATAACAAAATGTAGGGATATATTTTCATTTCTAATCATTTTTATTGTGCAGAGCATGACTTTTTCTTCATTCTCAGGGATGCAGCTTGATTTTTATTGTTATTTTAGTGTTTCTGCCAAAGATGTTTTTAATGAGTGTTTGGAGGTTTATAAAAGCTAGTGATTTATTTCCTATATGCATTTTTTCAAACGAGGAAAATAAAATAGATTTGTGTAGTTAGAATGAACATTATATGCATGTACAATATTTGTTTCTATGTATTCTCAGAACTCTTTTTATATACCTTACTTTGAAATCTATTGGTGGGTTCTGTCTTGGAGAGGCACTGGTCAGTGCGGTATTGGAAGGCTCTGCAGAGCCTCAACCTTGTCTGAACATTTGCTCTTTCAGGTCTTTAGAACTGCATACTTAGGAGCTTGCTTTGGTAGGGAGCCATGATCCCACCACTCTGGGACTGACAAGGTCAAGATGAAGATAATCCTGATGCCATATTCTAACAAGATCCAAAAGTGTCCTAGTATGGTAAAAAAAACTCATTCTGGGTTTTCAGGAATATGTTTGTTTTTGAAATGGAAAATCCCATGTCCAGGAAACTTCTTCAGTCAACTAGGATGAATGGTCATCCTACCTCCTACATGCTATTTAAAATTTTCAGGTTGACCTACAGGTCGATAGATAAATATCCAATTGCCCCAAATTAGCCGTTGGGAAGTCTCAGCATGCTTCCATTCACAAGTCTTTTGGCCCTAACTTCTTACGTCTAGGATAGCAGTTGGATTAGATGATCTCTAAGGCCTTTCTGCTCAAAGTGTGGTCCAGGGAACTTCTTAGAAATGCTGAGTCTCAGACCAGACCCCAGACGTGCTGAATCTGAAGGCCCAGGTGATTCCTATTAAACTTTGGGAAGCACTGCTCTAAGGTCCTTCTCATTTTTTTCTTTTTATAATTCTATCCCTAGCTATTTGTGCTCAGTGGCTTGATCTTTGTCCCAGAGCATTATAACCTCATTAGGAACATGTCAGAGCTAATGAGCAATTTGAATTCAGCGTAGATACAAACTTTGCTGCATTTCATGGAGAAAGGATTAATTTGTTGTGCTATCTGCCCTAGGGCAAGCACCCTAAGAGTTGATTTACAAAGCTTTCACAGTCATGATCTTTTAGGGTTGCATGTTGACGGAGATATGATATGGCATAAGCACCCTGCCGTCTTCGTCTTCACTTTCAACCCTTACCCGCCTCCCTCAGCAAGAGGTCCTGGGAGGGCCGGGAGTGAGGCTTTACATAGCTGCATGAACAAGGCAACCCCTGCCCCCTTTGCTGAAAACCAAGCTCTTGGAGTGTGATTTCTTCCTTGGTAGGCCCCCTCTCTTGTCCATTTTCACTGTAACTTCTTTGTTTGACACTGGCGATCTTCAATATATTCCCGTCACCTACTGCCTTAAGTCTGACGGTGCTCACATTAGTGACACTTTCCGTTTTATTTATAGGTTCCTGTGACTCAAAGCTAGCAGAGGCATATAAATATTTGAAGTTGGCCACATTATTTAGTATTTGGGTGAAGAAAAACCCTGCCACTCTCTACAAGGCAGATTCTAGTTTGCGATTTGTTAAAACGATCACACGCTTGATCTGCGTGAGTCCTGCTTACGTTGCTCTCTCTCTCACACTTCAGCAGACATGCTTTCTGCAGGAGCTGCAGGTGTTCTTCTGGGTAGGGTTCCTTTCCCAGCTTCTATTTCCACCCACCGCCCTCTGTAGACCTCTGTCTTCCTGATGACGCTGTGAGCTTTGCCAATATGAGTCAGGATCTTGTTTCAGAAATATATGCCAGCCACTGCTTTTCTCCAGGGTCCCATAATAATGACACATTTCACATAGCTCTTGGATTTATTGATCCCAAAATTTAGATAGATGATTATCCTGTATAGAGATAATTACATGGATGGGGTATAATATTATCAGTATATTTCCTTTGTCACCTCTTCTTTCTGTCTCTTAAGCACTGGTGTTCCTTAGGGTTCTGTAATAAGCTTTCCTTTCCTCTCAAGCCATATAGTCTTCCCAGGTTGTAGGTTATTTCCACAACCTCAGTTAACTGTCACTAATGATTCCAAATTTTGTTCCTCCGGTCTACACTGCTCTACTGCACTCTAGACCCATTTAACTGACTGCCCTTAGAATCTACACTGTCTAGTATTATAGCCACTAGAAACATATGGTGACTGAACACTTGAAGTATGGCCAGTCTGAATTGAGATGTGCTAAAAGAGTGAATTAATGAAATACACACTATATTTCTAAGACTTAGTATGAAAAAAAGAATGTAAAATATCATAATAATTTGTATTGATTATGGTGAAATGATAATATTTTGAATATTGGGCTAAATATATTGTTAAAATTTATTTTACCTGTTTCTTTTTACTTTTTAAATGTAGCTACTATAAAATTTAAGACAAGGTCTGTGGCTTGCATTTGTGGATTGCATTATATTTCTACCAAGAAGTGACGATTCTAATAAAAATTTCCGCTACTGTATTTAATAGCCATCTCACACTCCGCTTGCCAAAATGGAATTTATGATCTATTTCTATAGACCTGTTTCTTTCTGAGGTGTTCAGAATCCCACTGAGGCAAAGGCTCATCTAAACCTTGACTCACCTTTTTACCTATTTCCCCCAGTAATCACCTACCAGGTCCATTTTATCTCCTTAAAAAGATCCCTCTTGAGTCCTTCTGCTTCTCTCCTTCCCCATGCACCCCCTCTAGTCTAGACTGCCATTACTCCTCACCTGTAGAACCACAATAGTTTCTTAGCCTGCCACCTCGCCATGCTTCAATCTTTGGAGTTTGTAAATCCAGATCTGGTCTTGCCATGCATTCGCTTGCTTGAAAGTTTTAAAGGCTTCCCAGTGTTTATCAAGGGAAGTCCAACCTTCTTAATATCTCATAGACCTCTCATGACCTGCTCCCTGCTGATGGCTCCAGCACCATCTCTCAGCAGCACCCTGACCTACCGTCCCTGCACACTATCCCGCAGCCACATTCAACTTCTTTGTGCTTTTCAGTTTATAAGGTTTAGCTTCCATGAACTCAGCACAGAGGCCATTTTTCTGGTAAGCTTCCCTGAGCTTGCTGTGCAGGTTTTGATATCCCTGCTGTGTGTGGCTCTCTATACTTCTCTAATCAATACTCATAGCTCCTGCGTAGCTTTATAAATTGTCCATCTCTCCTCATAGATACAAAGTAGGGTGAGAATAGGAGTTTTGTTTGTATGATAATGCCCCAAAACCATGTTGAACATTTAGCAACTCAATAAAATTAGTGTCAAGTAAATAAATATAAATAAAAAATTGTGGACTTCCCCCAGTCTTTTTCTATTGTCATTATTGTACATTTCTTCTCTTCATGAGGAATCCATGGCATTCAGTTTTCCTTCATAAGGCCCCAAATTAAAATGCTACCCCTAGGTTTTTATTTCTAAAATTCTAGAAACATCTAATATTTGAAAATGTCCTTTCTATTAAGACAGAAATGTCCTTTCTATTAAGTCCTTTCTATTGCTTTCTTGGAGCTATCAGTTGACCAGAGCATTAATTTAAACTGCTGATTCCTTCTGTAATCTACCTCTACCCTACTTCCACTCAATCAGCAGTTTGCCCACACTTGCAGTTGTTTACTTGCTCTGGTTATATAGATACACAGAAATGTGATAGGGCAAAATGAGACCTCAACCTTCACAACTACTGTCTGGGAATTTTCTTTTCTTTTCTTTCTTTTCTTATTTTGGTCTGGAGCACTCTATAACTTCTTCAGTTGTCATAGACTCATTCAGATATCAACAAATCAAACCCTGATTCTGTTTTCCAATTATTGACTGTATTGAGAATAGGGGAAATTAGAAGAGCTTGCAAGATGTCGTGGGTTGGCCAACTAGTCCTTCTGAGTTTCTATAGGATGCACATAAAATACAAACAGGCATATGCGTATATTTGAAATAATTTTTCTAAGACTGAAAAATAGAGAAGTAATTTAGGAATCATTTGTGAGTACAAGTCATAGCTCCCCTATTTCCTAGGTAAATTCCTTTGGACAAGTTATTTCACCTCTTTTTGCTTTAGTACTCATATCAGTAAAATGGACATGATAGTAGTTATCTCATAGGGTCATTGCTTGCTTGGCATGTAGTAGGCGCTCAATAAATGCTACCTTTACAAAGTCTCTATCACATTTGCGATTTATAAAACAATACATAGGCATACTATGAACAGATCGTTATGGATTTCGAACAGATTATTATATATTTTTATGTTTCTGAGAAACAAATGCCTGGCAAGGGACTTAAATTTGTTCAAATTGTAACAATTCAATTTCTGGAAAATAGGGACTAATTTCTAAGTCTCACATGACAATTGTGTGGATCCAGAAGCCTGCCAGGAAGTTGCAGAATCTGGAGTCATTCAGAGCATAGTCTTGATTCATTGTGCTCCAGTACCTTCTGTTTCTTTCCTCCTACTTCTCTTGGAAAATAAAAGGTTAATATTCGCCTTGATTCTTAGATCTTGCTTAATATCCTCTCCTGTAGTGCTTGCGTTCAGTTTTCACCTACGTAACTGCTCTTAATGTGTCAGTGTTCAAGTATGAAGCACCCCTGCCTCTGTGAATGCAAAAGTAAAGAAGAGTTCAAATGGAAATTTTGGCCTAGCTTTTCCTCTAATAATCGCCTAGCTCTCCTTCCTAGGGATAAATAGGCATAGCATTGCTAATGGTATCTCTTCAGTCCTTAAAAAAAACAAACAAACCCTATCCAAGATGTATTATCCTCTCTTGGCAGTAGAGTTTACAGAATTAAAAAAAGAAACAGAGGGAAAAATCATAATGGACCCCAGATTAATGAATATCACCAACAATATTACATGATGATTACATTTCATGAATAATAAAAGGGTACAGTGGTATACTAGGAAATGTTTAACAACTAGCTGCCCAGAATAAAAGCCCTGGGTTGTAGCATTTGCCTGATTGTTTTTTTTCTATGGTGGTTCAATTTTTTTTTATTTTTTTATTTCAGCATATTAGGGGGGTACAAATGTTAAGGTTGCATATATTGCCCATGCCTCCTCCTTCGAGTCAGAGCTTCAAGCATGTCCATCCCCCAAACGTTGCATATCTCACTCATTATTTATGTATATACCCATCCTGTCCTCTCCCCTCCCACCTGCCCGACACTCAATAAATGTTATTCTTATATGTCCACTTAGGTGTTGATCCGATAACACCAATTTGCTGGTGAGAACACGTGATGCTTGTTTCTCCATTCTTGAGATACTTCACTTAGTAGAATGGGTTCCAGCTCTATCCAGGAAAATACAAGAGGTGCCATATCACCATTGTTTCTTAAAACTGAATAGTACTCCATGGTATACATATACCACATTTTATTAATCCACTCATGTATTGATGGGCAGTTGGGTTGTTTCCACAACTTTGCAATTGTGAATTGTGCTGCTATAAAACATTCGAGTGCAGGTGTCTTTTTTGTAGAGTGTCATTTGATCTTTTGGGTAGATGCATTTGCTTGATTCTATGCTGAAAATACTCTCACATGACCTGAATCAAGCTACCAACGTGATGTCACTGAACGTGGAATTGGGAACAGGGGTTAGTGACGGACTCTTGTGTATCCAGTGTCAGTCATCTTCACCCCAGCACCAGGTGTATTTATATGAAAGGGAGGGCAGGATACTCGGTCTAACTCCCTACCTTTTGCACAAAATTGTTTTTCAACATCCGTGAAAAGTAGCTGTTTACCTTTTGCTTGCACACTCTGGTGATGGTGTTCTCATGGTCGGAGGCAGCCGTTCCGGCTGTACTCAGTAGATCAAAACAAGATAAGCCACGGTGTATGAAGGATCATCTAAAGTAGGGTAATGGCTATCTATTGCTCTTCTTCGGAGATTAAGATGGAATGAGTGGCCGGGCACGATGGCTCACGCCTGTAATCTTAGCACTCTGGGAGGCCGAGGCGGGCGGATTGCTCAAGGTCAGGAGTTCGAAACCAGCATGAGCAAGAGCAAGACCCCGTCTCTACTATAAATAGAAAGAAATTAATTGGCCAACTAATATATATAGAAAAAATTAGCCGGGCATGGTGGCGCATGCCTGTAGTCCTAGCTACTCGGGAGGCTGAGGCAGCAGGATTGCTTGAGCCCAGGAGTTTGAGGTTGCTGTGAGCTAGGCTGACGCCACGGCACTCACTCTAGCCTGGGCAACAAAGCAAGACTCTGTCTCAAAAAAAAAAAAAAGATGGAATGAGCAAGAAGTATTGTCCTACTATGATGGCAGGTAAGTATGCTGCAAAAAAGGGTAGATGCTACTTTAGACAAGATGCCAACTTGATTTGTGGGTTGACAAATTATTGCTTGAACCAACTCTGAAAAAAGACAGATGGACATACACATCTGAAAAGTCATGGAGGAGTGACGGTGGGGTGAGCCCACCAGAAACACAAGGCTCGTTTCTCTGTTTACCAGTTCTGTCTTGTATATGAATTTAAGAAGTTTTAAAAGTTTGGGAAAAGACTGAGTGTTGTAGTTTCTTTCCTCTTTTTAGGTTTTTTACATTACTCTAAAGGAGAAATATTTGAGTGTTTCTAAATCAGTAAAGCTATAGAAAAACATATTGATAATACATAAAATATTAATGAATGGTGTCAGGTCAGTAGATAGGACAGTGGTCCTGTGACAAGGACTATTATGAGCTCCGTGCATTTTTAAAGGATACTCACGCAAAGCCGTGCCACCAAAACTGGTTGACTGTGCTCGCAATTTCAATTTTGTCACCTTCGTGCAGTAAAAGATGAGAGTGACGGCAGCAAGCACAGATATACAGAAGATGCTTGCAGCACCATTCGAGGCTGGCTATTATGATGTTCCTGGCTTAGGAAATGCATAATGATAAAGGTTTTATTTCGCAATTGTTCTGAATCGAGAGCATTTCCAGCTCAACGCAGTGTTTGTCTTAATGCACGGAGATATAGGCCCTCAGGAAAAGTAAGCTAATGGTAAACAAAAGCCAGGGAGTTAATATTTGTTCTCATTGGTATTGTTGATTGCCTAACAAATCCTTTGTGGGCAGTATACATTCAACAGTTCTGCACAGTCCGTGGGCACTAAGTTACATAACTATTCAAGCAACTAGTGGGTACTTTGGCCAGGATATTTTACCACATGATAGTGTTATTTCTAAAGGGACATATATCTCCCTGAATTAAAAACAGGTTTGGTGATTAACAAGAAGAGAACCAAAATCAAGGCATCCCATGGAAAAGGAAAATAGCATGTAAGGCTTACAGTCTTTCTGTCTCTTCGATTGTAGACAGGAGGAGCCGTTGCTGACGCAGAGGTAAGGGTTAACATTTAAAATGGACTTGGTTGCCTCCTGATTCCTTGCACATAAAGCCATGAGAAGTTCAGGGAGAGACTTCTTCCCCTAGTAATGAAGCTCTCTGCTGCTAATGGCCCATGCAGAC
Organism: Mirza zaza; assembly: GCA_008750895.1. Classification (NCBI taxonomy): domain Eukaryota; kingdom Metazoa; phylum Chordata; class Mammalia; order Primates; family Cheirogaleidae; genus Mirza; species Mirza zaza. The sequence continues at coordinate 71,982 of VSMD01043061.1, forward strand.
TCCCTTGGCTCCTCCAAATTAGAAATACTTTTGTGCTCCTTTGCTTCATTAACAGTAAGGAGAGGGAGATTGGTGGCTATTTAGGGCACAGGGAAATTGGTGGCTATTTAGGGCAAGCGAAAATCGTAGCAATTATGGTTGGTAAATTCTCTTCATGGTGTTCTTTGACTCTTGATGTTCTTTTGGTGCTTTTCAGAAGGGCCCCACCACTATCAATTCCGGCATCAGGCCCAGTAGGATAGGAGCCGATCTGACTTTGAATTTTTACCCCTGTCCCATGATGGTCAATTCAAGGCATCTTGTCTACTGGGACATGGGTCTTTTACATTTTGATTTGCTTTTCAGAGTGTACCATGTGACCCTTTCTGCAACCAGCAGTGATAAAGGCATATTTTACAATTTCCTTCTCTACCTGTGTTGCACTAGAGAAGTCTGGTGCTGCACACGACTGCTTATGAATTTTCTTTTTTATTTATTTTTTATTTTTTTATTTCAGCATATGATGGGGATACAGATTTTAAGGTTTCAATAAATGCCCTTTCCTCCCTCCCCCCACAAGTCTGAGTCTCCAGCATGACCATCCCCCAGACGGTGCACTTCTCACTCATTATGTATGTATCTACCCATCCCCCCCATCCCCCTGCCTAATACACTATTATTATAGTACCTATGTGTCCACTTAGGTGCTGCTAATTTAATACCAGTTTGCTGGTGAGTATATGTGGTTCTTGTTTTTCCATTCTTGGGATACTTCACTTAGTAGTATGGGTTCCAGCTCTAACCAGGAAAATATTAGATGTGCTATATCACCATTGTTCTTAGAGCTGAATAGTACTCCATGGTATACATATACCACATTTTATTAATCCATTCTTGGATTGATGGGCACTTGGGCTGCTTCCACAGCCTTGCGATTATGAATTGTGCTGCTATAAACATTCGAGTGCAGGTGTCTTTCTTGTAGAGTGTCATTGGATCTTTTGGGTAGATGCCCAGTAATGAGATTGTTGGGTCAAATGGTAGATTTACTTGTATCGCTTTAAGGTATCTCCATATTGCTTTCCACAGAGGTTGAACTAGTTTGCAGTCCCACCAGCAGTGTAGGAGTGTTCCTCTCTCTCCGCATCCACGCCAGCATTTGTTGTTTGGGGTCTTTTTGATAAAGGCCATTCTCACTGGAGTTAAGTGATATCTCATTGTGGTTTTGATTTGCATTTCTCTGATGATTAGAGATGTTGAGCATTTTTTCATATGTTTGTTGGCCATTCTTCTGTCTTCTTTAGAAAAGTTTCTGTTCAAGTCCTTTGCCCACTTTTTAATAGGGTTATTTGATTTTTTCTTGCTGATTTTCGAGAG
>VSMD01043062.1:0-14803 GCA_008750895.1 Mirza zaza
ATACAAGTGAATCTACCATTTGACCCAGCAATCCCATTACTGGGCATCTACCCAAAAGATCCAATGACACTCTACAAAAAAGACACCTGCACTCGAATGTTTATAGCAGCACAATTCATAATCGCAAGGCTGTGGAAACAGCCCAAGTGCCCATCAATCCAAGAATGGATTAATAAAATGTGGTATATGTATACCATGGAGTACTATTCAGCTCTAAGAAACAACGGTGATATAGCACATCTTATATTTTCCTGGTTAGAGCTGGAATCCATACTACTAAGTGAAGTATCCCAAGAATGGAAAAACAAGCACCACATATATTCACCAGCAAACTGGTATTAACTGAGCAGCACCTAAGTGGACACATAGGTACTACAGTAATAGGGTATTGGGCAGGGGTGAGGGGGGCGGGTATATACATACATAATGAGTGAGATGTGCACCGTCTGGGGGATAGTCATGCTGGAAACTCAGACTTGTGGGGGGAGGGGGGGAAAGGGAATTTATTGAAACCTTAAAATCTGTACCCCCATAATATGCTTAAATTAAAAAAAAAAAATTTAACACTGTTTGGATAGCCAAAAGGGGTAAAAACAGAGGCAATCTTGCTCAGAAGACAAAGCCCTATATTCTGATATTCTAGTCTTGGTATTGCCACTTATTAGTTTGGGCAAGTCACTGGGCCTCATTTGATCCACACTGTTCACAAAGTCAATTCCTGCTCTCATGTACTATCTGTAGGAGATAATGCATTTGGAATTAAATCAAGTAGTCATTATGGAAGCTTAAATGTTTTGAAATGCTAGTGCAGAAAAATCATACACAGTGCAGAAAAATCATACACTTTCTCAAGATAACCTGAGATTCTGGAGGAAGTTATTTGAATTGGTACAGATTCTGATTTTGATGTGCCTATGGCCTTAAACCACAGGTCATCGTTTCCCCTACTATATTCTTCCCACAATGAACCATGGAATGTTCCTATCCACCATTCAAGTTTTAAAATAATCAATGCATACATTCAGTAAATAGGTTGTGAATCTGAAAATCCCTATAAGGTCCAAATAAATTAAATGATACGAGCCTACACTCAATGAAGTCCAAGTAAAATTATGAACTTTCTGATTTTCTCCTAGTCCATTCTCATGTGACAGCAGAGGGAAAGGAGAAAAAAGAAACTACTTTTTCATCTTATGTCCCTACAAATTTCCTTCCTAACTGATGTTGAATCAAGCATAGGAGGAGTATTATTCAAGTCCATACTAAATGCTACATTTCCTTCTGCTTAGAGGACAGCACATGAAGCAGCCTGAAACCTGACCTCAGATTCGGGTCTCTATGTGACCCATGAACCTAGCCTGTGACAGTCTGGTTATGCACATTCATGAATCATGTGGCCATCACTTTCCCCTGTCACAGCTGGTTAACCTCAGAGAATTACCATGGGAATACTCTTGCCCCATCAAGCACTTATGAGATCCGGCATAGATACAGTCTCTGTCTCAGTGAGAGGAGGACTTTGTATGCCCTCTATGTACCCCAAGTCTTGCACATCTGTAATAAATTCCAAACCCAGAAACTTATTTCCTAGCTCTCCAAATGTTTAGATTTGAACTGGGATCTTTGAAACCTAGAGGTTTCCTCATTATTACATTAGCTTAGGAATTTCAAATATTTTAACCCGGGTATATTGCAGGGGTAACTTCAATACAGAGAAAAAGAACTTCCTGGATGCCAGTGAACCCAGAATCATGCCAATAGCTTCAGCATGCTGAGGAATCATTCTAGAAATTCTAGTGGTGCTTCTGGAGGTCTGCTAGTGCAAAAGAAACCCATGAAGATCTATTGTTCCCTGACATTGCCTGCTCTGGAAATGCTTGGCAAATTTGGAAGTCTTTTGTTGTTTGAGTTAAGAATATACTTGGAAAAGTGCATCATACAGCTCTCAAACAGAAAGATGTAGGCTCTAAATAGCTCCCATGACAGTTTGTCTCAGAAAAGAATGCATTTCTCAGAAATATTCTGGATTCCATTTTAAAGAGTTCTTGTAAGCCAGCAAGAACTGCACATATAGGATATTAGAAAGGGGAAAAAAGGATGGAAAAATCTCCTTTAAAAGGCATTCCTGAAAAATTCAATTTAATGTCCTTAAAAAATCATCACCATCTTTTGCAACCAGAGATTTGCTGGAAAAGAGAAGGGCAAGCTTTGGGAGAACTTCAATTTACTTTAGGTACATAACACAAACATTAGTATTGGTGGCATAGGTATTTACTTAAGCTCACTGGCATCATCTGGTATAACCTTTACTGAGAATTAAGTGCCCACACAAATACTCAATGGCAACTTTCTCAGCAAGTGGGACTAAATAGATCTTAAGGAAACAAGCTACTGCTCTCACACTCCAGGCAATTAAAAGGCTCTGTCAAAGATAGAGCACATTGGTCAGGGCATTTCTGAATTCACAGACTTTCACTACTACCTTGATCAACAAAATGTTTTAGAAATCAGAAACACAAATTCAGGTCAGAAGGAGAGTTCCTTGTCTACAGAGAAGTGTCCAACAATCACAGATCACCAGGGATGAATGATGGACTATGGATTGCACCAGGATTTCACATAGAAAACAACAAACAAAATAATATTCTTTCCCTGTGATGCAGATTTTGAGAATGCTATCTTGCCACTCACTCTTAAAATGCAAATGAAGAAGGGGCTACAGTAGTTCATGGGTAGAGATGGGGTTTGAGGGGAGAAAAATGATATGGGTACAGAAAGCATAACAAATAAAAAAGCATTACTTATTCCATAAACTATTTTCACTTATGTCAAGTTTCTTAACTCCAAAGCTAGGCATGTGAGAATTCATTCAAAATTAGAAAACGACCTATTCCCCACCACATCATAAATTCCAGGAAATGCCAGGAACTTTGATTATTATGGCCCATATGCCACGAATTCATTAAAACACAGACCTGTTTAAATTACAGGAAGCACAGCTTTGTGGAATGAGCACCAGACTGAGTTCTGGCTTGACTGTTCTCTTTTAAGTGATGCTAGGAAATTTGCTTAACCTTTCTCTGTGTTGTAACTCTACAACTGTAAGAAGAAAAAAGATAGAGACAGGAGAGAGAGAAGGAAGGAAAGACACTGTCCATTTCTCCTGCTTGCCATTCAGGGATGCTATGAGAATCAACAAATAGTATCCTTAGAACACTGACAGGCTTCTGGAAGCCATTCACCTTGATGCCACTAACATTAGCTGGTACTGATGTGGGGCATCTCTCAGAGTGGCATGCCCATATCCCCATAGGAACCCACAGTGCCTGGGATGTTGACAGAGGCTCACACCATAAACTTCCTACTTCAGCAAGTCCAAGTTGTAAAGGATGGTTAATTGGTATTCTCTGATGCTCCTTGTGTAGGAGGTAGGAGCTGACTGCTTATTTTAAAAATAACTTCCTAAGAGGAATTTTTTTAAAATATCAAAGCACTTTAACTGGGGAAAGGAAGGGAAGGGAGACATTTCATTCAGTGATAAGTGGATTGACTCATTTACTTATTCCTCAAATTTTATAGAGCAGGTCCAATGTGCCATAAACTTTGCTAGACCCTGGGGATGCAAAGCCAAGTAAGGCAGGGCTCTCTCTGACTTTAGGGAGCTCATGGTCTCATAGAAGAGAGAGATGAACAAGACTGTGATCCTAACACTGTGTTGAGGGTAAGATTAGATGCTTACAAGAGTCCATTGCAGCTACCTCTAAACTGTACTAGGGTTTCTGGAACAGGGTGTGCCTTGAACTGGATTGTAAGGACATATAGGAATTAGAAAAAGAAGGAAAGGGTATTTCAGGCAGAAGGCCCAGCATCTGCAAACATAGGCATGAAACAGCTTTCCTACACAGAGAATTATTAAATGAGATAATTTATGAGGAGTACCTAAGGAAGAGTAGGCATTCAACCAACCTTGACAAATGCAAAGGCATTCAACCAACCTTGACACTGTGTGTCAGTGAGAGAGTAAAAGAGCCAGGAGGCTGGTGGTGCTGACATAAGTACCTCGCCTTATCCACGAGGCCCTGATGCTTTGGCTATTAGGGGAGGGCAGGATAGATGGAGTGGGACACACAGGATCCCAGCCTTGCTCCTCCCACATGCACTTTCCGCCCTCAGACCTCCAACTGCATTTCCTGCCTCGGCACCATGTAGGTAAAGAAAAAGTGATCAGATATGCTTTTCTCAGAATCACTGATTTGACAAGGTGCCTTGAGAAGCCTGTGATGGAATGATGTCTAGATTCATGAATGCAGAACTGTGGAAAATGTGTAGGTCTGGTTAGACAGGGTGAGTACCCTTAGTTAAATAGATGCAGCCCCCTCTGGATACCATGGTCTGAGAGCTTAGAGCCTAGAGAATGTGCTTTGGTGAACTGGAGCAGTTACATTCTGAAAACACTAAAAACAACCAATGTTTATTGAGCTCTCACTAGATGCCAGGTACTATCATTATCTGAGGATATCCTGATGACTAAGAAATGACCACTGAGAAGCTAGTCATTTTAAATGGAAAAAAAAAGGCAAAAAAAAAAAAAAAAAAAAAAAAAAGGCAAGCTCTTGCCAACCTCTGATCAGCAAGTGAGGTTTCTTTGTTAGTATTTTAAGGATAGTCATTTCTCCCAGATTGGCATTATAGAAAATACATTTAGACCAAAGAGAACCATGTGGAAGATCTTTCTCCTTTTATCACAATTTCTGGAGTTAAAGCTTAGAAAAGCTAGGTGTCTGCTGCCCTCATGTGGTCACAGTAATCTTCTGCTTTCAGCAATCACATGAAAGTGCATTTCATACACCAACCAAATAGAAATGTGAAATCAAGAATTTTGGTAGAAAAGGATACAGTCTTGTGTAAGAGGTTTCTTCTTTCCATGTCCCCAGGAAAATTCTATGACAAAAATTAAAATTTCTCCAGGACAGCCTGGAAGATCCCAGTGGTAAACTCTGGTTTATCTTTTTTAAATTGAAGACCCTTGACTTGGCATTCTAAACTCCATAAGTTTCCGTGATGTCCAAACTGTTAAAACAGTTCATTTCCAGGAATTCAGTAAACAAAGTCTGGAAGGTGTTTCAACCAATGTCTTAGCCATGTGCTGTGAGAGTTGTGAAGAATTTCAAAGCAAATTTCAAACTGGTTATTTTCACGTCATCTTCAACTATCCTTTCCACTCTACACCCACTCCTTAAAAATCTGTCATGGAAAAAGCTTAGCCAAGTAAACACATTTGTCCTTCTCCACACATAGGCTAACAACTACTGAATCAAATTCTTCCCCCATATTTATTTCCTTTTTCTGGAATATTTACTTTATTCCCTTCACCACACCAATTCCTACTATTCTAGGAAATTTCTACCCAGAAATTTATCTTTTCTGTAAAATCATCCTGGACTCTACCTAGGAAACATAGTCAAAATGATTTCAGCATCTTCTACCTGGAATAGAAAAAAAAAAAACCTGGGACAGAGGATAGAAAGAGACAAATAGAGAGAATGACTTGGAAGCCTTTGTTATTTACATACTTAGATATAAACTCCTCAAAAGCAAGGACTGCATCTAGTCTTTCCAATGTTGCCTTCTCTTACACTATTACAATGAGATGTGTGTGTGTGTGTGTGTGTGCAGTATGCTTAATAATGAGAGGAGAGTTCAGAACACTACATTTTCCAAGAAGAAGTTTGGATTTTCAGATCAGGCATGACACATAATGAGAAAGAAAACCATAGCACATAGAATATATGTCTATAAATTAAATTAGCTCAAAATGTTACATTTGCTCGCAAATAAGTCTGTCTCATCTGTTAAACATCAGGCATTGTGCACCTTGTGGGTAAGAATTATGCCTGCTTTGACTTTTTTTAAAAAAACAGACTTATGGGTAAATAATTTATATGCCACAAAGTTCACGAATTTTGAGTGTACAATTTAATGAGTTTTAGTAAATTTATAGAGTTAGGAAATCATCAACACAATCCAGTTTAAGAATATTTCCATCACTCCAAAAAAGATCCTGCATGATGTTTGCAATCTCCACACCCACTCCAGCCCCAGGTGACCATTAAATTGCTTTCTGTCCCTATAGATTTGCCTATTCTGGACATTTCATATAAATGGAATCATATAATATGTGGTCTTTTGCTTCTGGCTTCTTTCCCTTAGCATGTTTTTGGGGTTAATTCATGTTACAGCATGTAACAGTACTTTATTACTTTTTACTGCCAAATAATAGTCCATTGAGTAATGGACTATTCCATTGTATGGATATAATACATTTTGTTTATCTGATACATTTTACTTATCCTTTTCTCAGTTGATGGACATTTAGATTCTTTCCACTTTTTGGCTATTAAAAATTATGTTCACGTGGACATTGATGCACAAGTTTTTGCATGTTATGTTTTCAATTCTCTTGAGTAGCTATTTAAAGAATTGCTAGATTTTATGATAACTATTTAACAAACTGGCAAACTGTTTTTCAAATAGGCTGTCTCACTTTGCATTCTCACCAGCAATGTATAAAGGTTCTAGTTTCTCCACAGCATCACCATCATTCTAATGGGTATGAAATAGTGTCTCATTGTGGTTTTTATTTGCATTTCTCTGAAGATTAATAATGTAAAACAGCTTTTTACATGGTCATTTGTATATTTCCTTTGGTGAGATGTGTGTTCAAAACTTTTGCTCATTTCCTAATTGAGTTGCTTGCCTTCTTCTTACTGAGTTGTGAGTTCTTTGTATATTCTGGACATAGGTCCTTTGCTAGAAATGTTAATATGATTTGAAATATTTTTTCTGGTATGTGGATTGTCTTCTCAATAGTGTCCTTTGAAGTACAAAAGTTTTATAATTTTGATGAAGCATAATCTATCATTTTGTTCTTTTATGTACTGTGTTTGGTGTCTATCTAAGAGATTTTTTGTCTAACTCAAAGTTACCAAGTGTCTTGTTCTATTTTGTGCTGCTATAACAGAATATCTGAGTCTGGGTAATTTATAAAACACAGAAATTTATTTTCTCATAGTTCTGGTGGCTGAGAAGCCCAAGCTCAACCTGTCAGGAGGTTTGGTGTCTGGTAAGGGCTCTTTCTCTGCTTCCAAGATGGCACTTTGAATGTTGCGTCCTCCAGAGGGAAGGAACACTGTTCGTCACGTGGCACAAGAACAGAAGAGCAAAAAGAGAGAACCCACTCATAAAAGCCTCTCTTTAAAGGCATTAATTCCCACCCATGAGGGCAGAACCTTCATGACCTAATTACCTCTTAGAGGCCCCACCTTCCGATACCATTACATGGGCAATTGAATTTCAACAGGAGCTTTGGAGGGAACAAACATTCAAACCATAGCATTCCACTCCTGGCCCCCCATGAAACTCATGTCCTTCTCACATACCAAATATATTTATTCCATCCCAAGAGTCTCCAAAATCTTAACTCATTCTAGCACCAGCTCATAATCCTCAAATCCAGAGTCTCATCTAAGTCAGATATGGGTGAGACTCAAGGCATGATTCAGCCTGAGGCAAATTCCCTTCAGGCATGAGTGTGCGAAATCAAACAAGTTATCTACTTCCAAAATACAATGGTGGGACAGGTATTGGATAGACATTCCCCTTCCAAAAAAAAGAAATGGGCAAGAAGGGTTAACTGGTCCCAAGTCTAAAACTCAACAGAGTGAACAGCATGAAATCTTAAGGCTGCAGAATAATTTTCCTTGATTCTGTGTGCCACCTTCTGGGCACACTGGATTGAGCTTTGGGCCTCCAAGGCCTCAGGCAGCCCTGCCCCCATGGCTTTGCCAGGCTCAGCCCATGCAGCAGCTCTCATGAGTTGGAGACTTGTGCCTGCAGCTTTCCCAAGCTAGGGCTGCACACTGGTGCTTCTACAGTTCTGGGGTCTCCGCAGTGGCCTGAGCCCATAGTTCCACTGGGCATTGTCCTAGTGGAGGCTCTCAGCAGCAGTCTCTGTCTGGGACCCCAGGCTGTCTGCAACATCCTTTGAAATCTAGGTAGAGAAAGCCATGGTCCCAAAGCTCTTGAATTCTGTGTGCCTGCAGAAATAGCACGAAGGTTCACCACTTACATCCTCCAGAGCAGCAGGTTGAGCTTCACCTGTGCTTGCTTGAAACACAGCCAGGGCAGCCAAGAAGTGCTGCATTGGAATGCAGGAAACATACACTTGAGCAGCACAGGACAGCAAGTGCTGAAGTCCCACAGGCCCCTCTCTGGAAACCTTGCCCTCAAGGTCCAAGCACTCTGAGTCTCTGATGGCAGGGACAGCCCCAAAGATCTCCAAAATGACTTGGGGTCATTTTCCATTGTCTTAATGAATAGCATATGGCTTCCTTCTGTCCATATTAATTTCCAGATGAAATGGTCCCTTGGCTACACCTTTGGTTTCCTCTCCTAAACATGCCTTTTCATCATTTACATAACCAGGCTAGGGATTTTCCAAATCCTTATGCTCTGTTTCCCTTTCAATGATAAATTATCTCTATATCATCTCTCTCCTCATATTTTACTATATGCAATCAAAACAAGTCATGCAGAACCCTGAATGTTTTGCTGCTTAGATATCCTTCTGCCAGATCCTAGCTCATTGCTCTTAAGTTCTGCCTTCCATAAAACCCTCAGGCATGGGTACAATTCAGCCAAATTCTTGCCATTTTATAACAAGGATGGCCTTTATTCCAGTTTCTAATGTATTGTTCCTCATTTCCATCTAAGACCTTGCCAGAATGGCTTTTACTATCCATATTTCTACCAACATTCTGATCATGACCATCTAATTAATCTCTAAGAAGTTTCAGACATTCCCTACAGCTTTCCTCTTCTTCTGAGCCCTCATTAGAATCACTCTTAACACTGCATTCCTGGAAATATAGGCTTTTTCTAGCCTAATCTCCCAAATTCTTCCAACCTCTACCCATTACTCAGTTCCAAAGTCACTTCCACATTTTCAGGTATTATTAATAGTTATAACAATAGCCCCACTTCTTGGTATCAAAATATGTATTAATCAGGGCTCTCCAGAGAGACAGAACCAATAGGATATGTATATAAATAGGTAGGTAGATGGATAGATAAAGAGGGGATTTATTAGGGGAATTGACTCACATCATTATAGAGGCTAAGAAGTCCCATGATACACAATCAGCAAGCTGGAGAACCAGGGAGGCTGACAGCATGGCTCAATCAAGTCTGAAGGCCTCAGAACCAGGGAAGCCAATGGTGTTAAGTCTCAGTCTGAGGCCAAAGGCCTAAGAACCTGCGAAGCTGCTGGTGCAAGTCACAGAATCCAAAGGCTGGAGAACCTGGAGTTTTGATGTCCAAGGGCAGGAGAAGAAGAGCTTCCTGGCTCCAGGAGAGAGAGAAAGAACAAGTTTGCCTTTCCTCTGCCTTTTTGTTCTATAGGGGCCCTAGCCAACTGGATGGTGCCTGCCCACATTGAGGGTGATCTTCCCCAATCAGTCCACTGGCTCACACACCTGTGCTTGCTTGAACCACAGCTAGGGCAACACGGGAAACACCCTTGCAGACACATCCAGAGATAATGCTTTACCAGTTATCTAGGTATCCCTTAATCCAGTCAAGTTGACATCCCAAATTAACCATCATACCAAGATTTTATCCTATGTTTTTCTTTAAAAGTTTTATTGTTTTAGTGCTTACATTTCAGTCTTTGACCCATTTCGAGTGAATTTGGGTGTATGGCATGAGAAAAGAGTACGAACTTATTTTTTTGCATGTGTACATCCAATTGACCCAACACTATCATTGAAAAGACTATCTTTTATCCATTGAATTGCTTTGGTACTTTTGTCAAAAATCAATTGACCATAAATGTAAGGGTTTATTTCTGAACTCTCAATTCTGTACCATCATCTATCTTCATGATAATATCACACTATCTTTTCTTTCTTATTTTTAGAAGTTTTATTTTTTTAAAGTTTTTAAATTTACAAATAAAAATTCTATATATTTATGATATACAACATGATGTTTTGAAATATGTATATGTTATGTAATGGCTAAATTAACATATATATTATCTCACATATTCATTTGTGGTGAGAACATTTCAAATCTACTCTCTTAGCAATTTTCAAGCATACAATACATTGTTATTAACTATAGTCACCATGTTGTACAATAGATCTCTTGAGCTTATTCCTCCTGTCTAAATAAAATTTTGTATCCTTTGACTAACATTGTCTTGATTACTGTAATTTTATAGCAATTTTTGAAATCAGTAAGCAAAAGTCCTTCAGCTTTTTTTTTCAAAAATGCCTTTGTTATTCTGTAAATTTCTGAAATAGAAAGACTTCTTGGGATTTTTATAGAGTTGAATCTACGGATCTATTTGGTATCTATACCAAACTATAGATCTCTCTAACGGTATTTGGTTAGACAGATCTAACCAAATCCATGAATGTAGAATTTTTCTCCATTTACTTAGATCTTTTCACAGTAATGTTTTAAATTTTCAGTGTATAATTTTATGCTTTTTTACATTTATTTCTAAGTATTTTATTGTTTTTGATGCTGTTGTGCATGGAATCCTTTACCTAAATTTAATTTGCAAATTTTTCATTTTTAGTAAAGATATAATTGATTTTTTATATTGATCTCATATACTGCAAACCTGCTCAACTTGTTTATTAGTTCTAGTAATTATTTTTTATGAATACCCTAGGATTTTTTTATGTACAGGATATCATCTGCAAATAAAGACAGTTTTACTTTTTCCTTTCCAATCTAGATGCCTTTAACTTTTTTATTTGTTGCATTAACTACAATTCAGTGTTGAATAAAAGCGGTGAGAGTGAATATCATTGGCTTGTACACAATTTAGGGAAAGGACTCAGTCTTTTACCATTAGCTGTAGGTTTTTCATAGATGCCGTTTATCTAGTTGAGGAAATTTCCCTCCTATTCCTACTTTAAGAATAGGTTTGGGGTTTGTTTTGTTTTTAATCACAAATGGGTATTGGAGTTCACCAAATGTTTTTCTGCATCTATTGAGATGATCATGCATTTTTAATCCTTTCTCCTATTACTATGGTTTATTAATTGACTTTCAGATGATAAATCAACCTCACACTCACAGTATATGATCATTTTTATATGTTTCTGGATTTGGCTTGCTAGTATTTTGTTGAGGATTATTATATCTACATTCACAAAAAATATCAGTCAGTATTTGTTTCTTGTGACGTGTCTGGCTTTGGTATCAGATTAATACTGGTCTTATAAAATGAGTTGGAAAGTGTTCCCTCTTCAGTTTTCAGGAAGTTTGTGAGAATCATTGTTAATCCTTCTTTAAATATTACATAGAATTCACTAGTGAAGCCATCTGAGCCTGGACTTTTCTCTGTGGGGAGAATTTTAATTACTATAGGTCTTATTATAGGTCTATTCAGATTTTTTTTTATTTCTATGTGAATTATTTTTGGTAATTTGTATATTTCTAGTAATTTACTCACTTTAGCCAGGTGTGGTGGCATGCACCTTTAGTCCTAGCTACTGGAGAGGCTGAGGCAGGAAGACCGCTTGAGCCCAAGAGTTGGAAGTTACAGTGAGCTATGATCATATCACTACACTCCAGCTGGGGGGAGAGAGAAAGGGAAGGGAAGGGAAGCGGAGAGGAGGGGAGGGGAGGGAGGGAAGGGGAGGGGAAGGAAAGGGAAGGGAAGGGAGGGAAAGGGAGGGGAGGGAAGGGGAAGGAAGGGAAGGGAGGGAAAGGGAAGGGAAGGGAGGGGAAAAGAAAAGAAAGAAAGAGGAAGGAAGGAAGGAAGGAAGGAAGGAAGGAAGGAAGGAAGGAAGGAAGGAAGGAAGGAAGGAAGGAAGGAAGGAAGGAAGAAGAGAAGGAAAGGAAAGGAAAAAAAAGAAGGAAAAAGGAAGGGAAAGAAAAGAAAAGAAAGAAAAAGAGAAACATTGATTACTTTGGCTTTAAAAAATACTGGATAACCCAACTGAGAGGCAGCTACAAGGCTAAAATGGGAAGGGTACAAATATTTTATTTGTATTCCATTAACTCCTGGAACATTCATATTCTCATGTGGTATCTATACATATTTTGGAAATATGTGGGTTGGCCAACAAGTCTTTGGATTATCAGCCCATCACTGTCCTCCAACCTATGTGAGAGTAGGTTGCAGATTCCTTTTCTAAAAAGAATTTTTGAAAGAAAATCTCGCAGTAGGGAGTGCTTTGCCATGTTTCTATGAACCTCATCACTACCACCTCATGCTAAGAGAGGGAACCCCAAGATAATTCAGAATGATGGAGGTTGCCTTCTACATGGAAAGATTAACATCTATCTCTCCCTTAGCTGCTGAGCTGTAGAACCTCGTAGACTCACCCAATCCTGTCTCTAGGGTACAGCTTGTGAAAGTTTTTGGTAAAGCTTGACATATGTCCTTAGGGTTTGGGGATGTAGATGAGGATATAAATTGATGACTTCTCCTACCTGGATATACCTGTAGAGAGGAGGCTGCTATAGGGCCTGACATGGCAGGATGAGGAAAGAGAATAGCAGTTCAGACAGTGTACACATCCAGAGTTTGGTGGAGAGAGAGTGTGTGTGTTTTCTCAGGGGTCAGGTAAATGCTAGAGAAGGCAGCCAGCTGGAAAAATCTTGAAGGGTCTCAGGTAGCTGTGGTCTCACCTCACCCGAGGTGGACCACCTGTCAAGTGAGGAAACTGGTGCTTGGAGTAACTCCTATGATAGAAACTCAGCTGAGGAGTGTTTGCAAATTCAGTGTTCTTGGGCTTTTGGGACAATCAGAATGCCCCGGACCCGCCCAGAAGATGGCTGATGAGAAACACCGCCAGACAGAGTGTCTCTGAAGAAAAGACAGACTCTAGCAGAAATTAGAAGAAAGAAGCAAGAAGACGAGCCTACATCGGATGAGGGTCGGCAGGAGGAGTACCTGAGACCACGGGAGACTCCACGGGAGGAGGTCGCGGAGGAGAACTGAAGCTAGGACCCCCGGAACAGCCCGGAAACCAGCTGGAAGGATAGGTGGACCTGCCGTTTCCCCTCCCCTGCATCCCGGACTGCTGGTGGGCTCCCCAGCAAGCGGAGGGACCTGTGGACACCAGCCCAGCGACAACCGCCGCCAGTGAGCGGTAAGCCAGTAGCGGACGCGGCACCAGGCTCCCAACTCCATCAGGACACCTCCGTGTGCACAGACCCGAGCCGCGCGGCAGATGCCATATTGCCTCCTCCTCCCCTCCCTCGACCCTACCCGCGGCTGCCCAGAGAGACAGAGAGACAATATAGCCACCAGCCGGAGGCACCTCCAGGGAATGGGACCTTCCCTTTTGGGGCCCTATAGCTGACTAAGGGGAACTCAGACTGTGAGCTCTCTGCCCGAAAGCCCTCCCAGGTGCTGCTGGCACGGTGATCCCAGGAGAACGGGGCAGAGCCTGAGGTTGAGAGACATAGACCCAGCTTGGGCTCCCTGTGGGTGAATTGGGACAGGCACTCGTCTCCCTCGTGGGGACAAAGTTTGAACTCTGGGACCCAGAGGTCAGACCTGCAGACCACATCCCGTGCACCGAGGCCTCGCATTGCCCGGGGCACAGAAGAGATATACGTGAACAGCCTGCTGAGGTGTGTGTGCCTTCAGGGGCAGATCAGCGTCCTAGAGGGCAACCCTCCCCCCAAAGGGAGGCCGTGCACCCAGCCCAGGTGGCGTTCCTGCCCAGGGAACCTCCCCGCCGGCATCACAGCCAGGGGAGGCCTGGTGGCGTGTGGTCTGGCCTGCTGACAGAGGCCCAGGAGTAGCCGCGGACTTGGGGACGGTGGGAAGAGGCCAGGCCCACTCCAGACTGCGGGTCTGGGACAGCCCCACCCCCACACGCACACTCTCTGACTGAGCCGGGCCATTCCAGCCCCTCCCTGTCAGCTTTGCCTGGAAGCAGAGAACAGAACTTTGACCCCTGCTGACGACATTGGTGGTGCCTGAGGGTGGGCTTACCCAACTCAGCTCCGCCCAGACTCTTTCCTAGACCAAACCTCACTGAAGGGGAGAAAAGGACACACCTGGAAGTCCCAGGGCCACACCCACCACCTGAGGCACTAGAGTTCTCTCTTCAGGAACAAGAGCTGATAACAGGACACAAAAACAACAGCATAGCCTGTTCCTCCAAGCAAGTGCCACCTACTGACAGGGAGAGCATCGTGCACACCCTTTTCACGACACCTACTGACTCATTATACAGGGAGTGGTCGAATCTCACCCACAGACACCACCTACCGGCTCAGAAACTAAACAAGGCGTGTGAATACCCAAACAAAAACCTAAAGAAAAGAAACAACAACTGATCGACATGGGAAGAAATCAGAGAGGGAACTCAGGAAATATGAAAAACCAATCGGAAAACACACCCCCAAAGAGGAGCCCCAGCCCCCTAGAAACGGATACCAACCAAAATCAGGCAACCAAAATGACAGAAGAGGAATTTCGTATGTGGATCATAAGAACACTCACTGACCTGCAAGAACAACTCAATAACCAGCACAAAGAAACCACAAAAAGCCTCCAGGATCTAGAAAAAAAGTTCACTAAAGAAATAGACACAATGAAGAAAAGTTTAACCGAACTCCTGGAAATGAAGTATCAGATCAGGGAACTACAGAATACAGTGGAAAGTCTCAAGAACAGGGTAGACCAAACAGAAGAAAGAATCTCAGAGATTGAAGATAACACCCTCCAATTAAATAAATCAGTCACAGAAATAGAGCAGAG
>VSMD01043063.1:0-23114 GCA_008750895.1 Mirza zaza
AAAAAAAAAATTTACAAATCACTGCATTCCACCATGTGTCCTTCCTGAAGCCAAGGAGCCTAGAAGACTACACACAAGTGAGGGAAGTCAATGTGTTGAAGCCAGTGGCATGATAACTAAAGAATTAAAAGTACTATGGGGCCAAACAAAAAAGCAAAGACTCACACTAACAGGTCTATAAGAAACAAGAGCATGAGGGTACCTTGAGGTTTTTAAGCCCAAGGTCTAGAAAGCCAGTGAGTTTAGGAGAAGGTAGACAACTAGCAAGTACAGATCAAGTCAAGGTCAAACAAGACAACAGTGACCAAGTCAATCATATGAGTTACATTTGCACCTAGTGTGTGACCTCTCAGCCTATACCCAATCTCCCATAAATTGAATTGTTCCCCTCTTGCCTGCTGCTCTTCTCATTCTAACCCTCTTTGAATGAAATCATCCTCTCCCACGTTTTTAACTGCCACCCGTATACTTAAAACCTCCAAAAGTGAATCTGAAGCATTGACATTTATTTCAAACTTCATGCCTACATATCCAATTGCTTGCTTTTTGTAGCCCAATAAATGTCCCATCTCAAATGCAACTCAAATGCAACTCATCCAAATGCCTTATCTTTATCTTAAATCTCCCTCTTGTCCTCATGCATTTCCATCTCTATAAGACCCTCCTCTACCCAATCAGTAAAGCCAGAATCATGAGACATCTTAAGAGTTTCCTTTCCCCCCATATCCAACCAACTACTAATGCCCAACAATTTCACCTTCTAAATTTCTCCCAGAGCAATCGTCCCCATTCTTATTACCAGTGCCTGCAGCCCTCATCATTCACCATCTGCATTTGCTCGAGTGTGCTCCTCACATACACCATGTGATATCATATTCCCATCCCTTGCCTGTGTGGTTCCATCTCTCAAAATGCCTTTTCTCCATTCTTTACCAGATAAATTCCAAAATTCAGCTCTATTCACTACCTCCTCCAAGGAGCTTCCTACAAAATCCTAAGTTGGCTCAGTGGCTTTTTGTATGCACCCAAAGTACTTTGTACATTACTCCAGCATGGTATGTATGAAGTTATATTGGAAGTTTGGGATCATGCTTGCTTTGAGGACAGAAGTTGGGCCTGTCATCTTTGTATCTCAAGTGCCTAGATAATGCCTAAATTCTCAATAAAATGATGTGAACAAAAACTGAACTTCCATGTAAAAGCAGGCAAAGGCTGCTGAATGAGTACTGGAAGCCAGGAGCAGAGAACCAGAATTGCTGGTACATCCTTTTTGCCTTAGCCCAGGGAGATGAGCTCCTGTGGGGATTCCTTTACTCAATTTAATTCAGCAGATTTTCACTGGGCACTGTCTTAGTCTCTTCAGGCTGCTATAACAAAATGCCTTAGACTAGGTGATTTATAAATAATAGCATTTATTTTTCATAGTTCTGGAGACTGGGAGGTCCAAGATCAAAGTGCTGGCAGATTCAGTGTCCAGTGAAGGCTCATTCTATGCTTCATAGATGGGGCCTCATTCCTGTGTCCTCCTGTGGCAGAAGGGGTAAGGCAGTTCTCTTTAATCTCTTTTATAAGAGCACAAATCCCATTCATGAGGGTGGAGCCTCCTAAAGGCCCCGCCTCTTAATACTATTGCATGGGGGGTTAGGTTTCCATATATGAATTTGATGGGGACACCAACATTCAGACCATGACAGGAACCTTCTAAATATTCTAAATAAAATCACAAGAAGACCCAGACCCTGCCATTAGAAGCAAAGATTTGACAGGCTAAGTTTAGTTCTGTCAACATTTGTCATCCAAATCCTGTCCTAAATCAGCCTCATGTTGGGCCCGGGCTTTTGAGGGGTCTACTCTGAGGTCACTACCAGTGCTTACTTCCCACCCTGCCCAGGGCAGTGACTCAGGTTAGGACCCACATACTGCTGCATCGTGGTCCTAAGAATATTTATATGCTCTATTTTTACTTTACATTATATGAGCTAATAGCTTCATTCAGATAAATTCGTCTTTCCCACTGTGCTAATTGTGAGGGGAAGAAGGAGTTATGCTACCTGTTCAGTCCACCTTTTTTTCTCTTCCTTACTTATGCCCTTCTGGGAAAAATTATCTTAAACTAGTATTTATGGTGAAAAATTAAAATATGCCTATTGACATTCTGTCGCCAAAGATATTCTTGATCCAGTAGTATCCCTCAGATCTTTCATGTGGTCCAATTCTTACCCATAACTCTGGAAGACAAGTGGTGAAGAGAGTTAGAGCCAATGATAACACTTCATCTTTTCTGTCCCTCAAATCCTAGGGTTGGGCCAGGGTCAATGGTAGGTTAAAAGGAAAAATGTACAACTGAGGAGAAATCCACACTTACTTTTTTGGATTTTTCAATGAGTGTTTCTCCAGGAAGTGTTTTATTTCATGAAAGTCTATAACTGTTATATGCACCAATAACTATATAACTACTATCTTTAATAATTGAGATTATGTATATATCCTCCTACACAGTGATTTTAAAGCAAATATAGGGAAAATGACACCTTTTCTCCTATATAAAAAGCTCTACAAAAAACTATAGTTAACTTAAAGATGTTTCAGTAAATAAAGATTAAATTTAGCATATAGTCATTTTAATGGCTACACTCAACTAGAGTGCTGGTTTCCAAACTGACTACAAAACAGAAGAATCTGGGGCACTTATTTTAAAAAGTTTCTCCTAAGCCCCCACTGGAGAATCAGTGCATGTAGGGTGCAGTCTGAAAATCTATATTTGTTTTTATAAGGACTTGGGTGATGCTGTAGCAGACAGGTTTTGGAGATACCCCTAAAGCAGGGAATAAACATTTTCTTAATGTGTTTGTAAAATTAATGTAAATATTGGTCAATATCAAATAGCAATGAAACACTTTATACCTTAAAATTATATAGTGGAATCTCAGCCCATGTACCTAAACATACAAGAGCTATTGTTTTCTATAATAACGTCATCTTCTAGTTCCCATTCTCCTTAGATCTTGAAGACTTAACTCAGCCCTTCCTGGAATCCTCCCAGGGTGGTTGCTCGGTTCTAGGATCTAACATAGGATCAAGGATGAGGGAAGTGGTCCAGCTGGCTTTGGTCGTAAGTACAGGTCTTTTTTTGCTTGGTTACATGGTTCTACATATCCCAGAGCCCTTTTGCCACTCTTTTTGAGGTACTACTGAGATAGGAAAACGTTTTGTGTCTGTGGTCCCCCACCTGCCTGGACAGAGTGTACAGCCATGTCCTCACTGAAATCTAGCCACCCTACCCCATCTCCGTCTCCAGCAATGTTTTCAAGAAGCAGGACTTAACCCCCACTTTGCTTTCCAGCCTTACAAATCTCTCTGTTCTCGACTTTCCAATAGTCATGTTTTTCTAGACTAGAGAAAGTTTTTCTCACTTCATGTTTCTCCCAGACATGGGCTTGCACCATATACTCCTACCCCACATTCCCATTCAAACACAGCCAGGCTAAGGCTTCTGGAAAACCATGCCCATAACAGCAGAGTGCACCACACACTGTACACCCAAACACTTCTCCCGTAAGACAACAAGCAGCATTAGGTACTTGCTAAAAGAGAAGAATGGAAAGAGAAATACAGGAGAAAAAAAATACATGTTTAAAAATATTATTGAAGCATAATTAATGATCTAGAGTTTGTTGTAAAATTAAAATTTTAGTCAACTATTCCATAATTTTTGGTAACATCTTGATATTCACAGATATTTTTTGAAAGATATTATTCCCATCAGATAAAATATATTTCACCAAATTTGAAACATAACTTTATGGCATGGGATCATTTGGTTGAAAGGATCAATAACCTTCAGGTCATGTAAGAAGACAGTTATATGCAAGCACAACCAGTGATAAGAACAAAGCAAAGACAAGAAACAAAGCAAAGAGGGGGGGGCACAGGAAGACTGGAACTGAAAGTCAAGAATTATGACTACTTCTTTCTCTCATGACTTATAGGCTCTCTCGTCTTTGCTACTCCCTACACATTCCATTATATTGTCCTCATCTTTGATGTTTCATGAATTTTGACATTAAACACTTTGATTCATCTGCTTGAGCATCTCAAGTCCCCATCCCAAATGACCAGAAGAGAGAATCAGATTGTTTCGATATCTGCCAGTGCCCACTCAGAGCCAATCAACTGTACCCAAGGGCTGGCCAATGGTTTGTGTATCTGCTCCTTGTAGGGCTGTGAGTGGAGAGGTTCTCTTAAAAAAAAAAAGCGTGGTCAGGAGGCTATAATGGCATGGCCACTAAATTTGGAATGCTCACTATTCCTGAATTCTGAAAAATATATCTGGCACTTTAAAATTTTCTATTTGCTATAAGACATATAGTATTTTCACTTTGACCACAGAATGACATGACATTTATTATATTGATGACATTATAATTAATAATAATTTTGAGATGGTGCATCATCTCTAACTTTATATCAATCTTAGCTCTATAGCCTTGACTTGAAAAACCAACCAACCAAAAAATAAAAATAGAATAGAGGAGAAAGCTGTCATCCCCAAATCAGCTCTTTTAGTCATAAAGCATTCTATATCAGTCAAACCAAATGTCACTCCAGTGTTGAGTGTAAGAGTCAATCTTAGTTAATGTCTATGAGTGTAAAATGAATATTGTCTTAATTCTTATCTCTTTTAGGCAATAATTCAGCCATCTATAAATATTTTTCATTACAAATTTCTTAAAAGCAGAGGTAATGTAAGCTGATTTTAAAAGCCCTTTACCACTAGGTGGCACCAAATAGCCATAATTCATAGATTGTCTCCTAATAATACACATGCCATTTAAGGATTATTATTTACTTTGCTTATGAAGAAAATATTTATAAAACTTAAAATACAAATTATTTTTTCTTTTCTTAGAATAAGCAATAAAGAAAATACAAATTTTTTACTAATTTAATAAAAATGTACTATTTTCTTTCTCAAGAAATCAAAATATTTATTTAGCCTATTAATGAATTCAGGTCACATTCTTTGTTGAAGAATAATACAATATGTTACCTTTCACCTATTAAATGATTTCAATATTAGAAATACTTGTTTTTGGCTTTGGTTAGAAATATTTAAGATGAAACTTTCTAGAGATTTTGGGTTTATTTTTTAAGATGTGAATTTACTCCATATAGTCGCTGTCATTATAAAATGTGGCTTTATTTTAACAGTGATGTTCTCAATCTAAGGATGTGTTTGGATTATGATGTAGATGCTATGGCAAGAGATGCCTCTCCCTACCTACACTTGTAAATTCCCCTCTAAAATACAGGGCTCACCAGAGTACTTTAGGTTTTTGTCACCTGGAGGTTTGACTACTGCCATGTCCTCTACCTTGGTTGACAGAGGAAGAGCCCTAGAATATTCAGCTAGTACAGAATGTGACAGCTTGTCTGTTTAGCAATGCCAACCACACAGAGCACATTATACTGATGCTCTGTGCATAGCTATGGCTTCCAACAGTCATTCTAGGTGTTCATTTTAATTTATAAAGCTCTTCATGGCCTAGGATTTATAAGTAAGTTGTATGACGTACTGATTCCCTCTCCTGGCAGTTAAGGCATTTTACCAGATAGTTCCTAGACACAATGATGAACTCCAAAGTTAGAGGTCCTTGACTCTACCACTCAATCTCAATGTCTGTCTTGAAAAGAATTCAGCTTGCACAATGCAGAATTTCGTTGAAAATATGGGTTCTTAATTTAGATCCTATGAATAGTATTTGTGTAGAAGGAGACAGGGTCTAGCAGAACAAAGGATCATTTCAGTTTTTCAACTGATAGAAATAATATTCTAGTCATAGGTATCTATTACAAAAATCATAAGAAAAATTAAGTGAAATTAACAGTATAGCAGAAACCAGCTTAAGGTACTGTAGTTTATTATGATTACCATTCAGAAAACATGTATTGAATGTTCACTATGATTAAGTTGCTGTATTAGAAACTGTCAAGATAGTACAGCAAATTATATAAAACTATATTGTTAAGTGGAAAATTATAGCAAATATAAAATAAAAATATTGAAATACTAGTAAAAATATTGAAATTTGTCATTGGGATTATACAATATCTTTCTAATAAATATTTCAAGATTGCAAATTGGCCCGAATTTTAAGCAACCAAAAAACCTAGGAAATAAGTTCAATATGAAAAAATAAAAATAAGTTGGCTTGAATAACCTCAAATATAACCAATACATATTGTGTATGTGTATGTGTAATTTTTTCAATCAGAAACTGATTAGAAGAAAACAAGGGCTTAGCAGATACTGTGTTTCAAATTTGTGCCTTTTCTCAGATTCATGCATTTAAATTTTTTTTATGTTCTGAAAAAAAGGAAATCAAATTAAATTAAAAATTATTTTCCCCTGACCATAACCTAGCATGTTTGGGGGGATTTTTGTGATTTTCTATTTCCAAACATTAGTTAATTAAAAGGCTCTAAATTTATCAAAAAAGAAAAGGTTTAAAAGAATGGGGAGAAAGCAGGGGGAAAATGAAATATATATGTGCATATAATTCTTGATTTTAATTATAAAACCATTTTCTTTAATCAGAAATTGTGATAGGAAACAGATTTTTTAACTGCCAGTGAAATAACTTTGGCAAGGATTATAACTTTAAAATGGTAAAGTATATATTTTCATATATATTCTACCCAAATAAAACCAATGTATATTTTAAGAAATATCAATTGTTTAAAAAGTCTTTTAAGTTATTGTGCAACAAATGAGTTCTAGATCTACTCTGAAGTTTCTTCCATTTTTGTCGCTTCTATCATCCTTCCTTTCGGTATCTGTTATTACTCATGGCTTTATTTTCCTGAATCAAAAATATGTTTATATTTGGTTTTCTGATTATCCTCAGCCAGAATAGTCTTTCAGCAGATGCTTTTCCAGGCATATTTAAAATGCCGTATTGACAAAATACAATTTAGAACACTTATGCCTAATGTTTATTAGGATACCCAGGTGATACAGTTTAATGTTTCAGTTTAGGCGTCATCTGTTTTCTATATAAGGCCGGTTCAGAAAAAGTGACTAATAATGAATATTGGTTTTAATGACCGGTGACTTCTCTCGGGATCTGCAGTATTAGAGGTAAGATTATGATCTTGCATATTTATAAAAATGCATGGAAGTAACTGATGAAATACGTTGTGTTGCAGTCAATGGCTTCACAATTAGAGTATATTTCACTACTGTATTTTGCCTATAGTCTATCAAACTAACGCCACAAAATAGCAGATAAACAGTGTATGTGTATGTGAGGGGATTCCACAAACCTGTCATTTTTAATATATAAATTTCACGTAGCCAACAGCTGTGCATCATTGTGGATCCACTACAAAAACGTGTATTTCAGACTAAATATGCCCTTTAAAATATATTTAGAGATGGCTGAGCAAATCCTCTTGATTTTGTTTCCTAACTTTAATCTTCATCAAATTATAATAATGGCTAATATTTTTAGAAATTGTACCCAAAATGTCAGGAGCTGTACTAAGCATTTTATGTCCATTATATACTGTTATTTGTAAGATGCTATAAGTAGGGACTTATTATATACACAAATCTTTGAACCCAGAGAGTCAGATAAGGCAGCCTATATTTTAAATCATTTCACTATAGAGCTCTGCGTTTTATAGCATGACTTCCACATCAGTTTAATTAATATTTTTAAATCAGTATATAATTTATTTTTCTCAAGGTATCTTTCATTGCTATGATAACCACGTTTTACTGGCTTCATTTTGTTTTGTCTTTACTATTTTACTATTTTTACTATTTTGTCTTTAATATTTTTTACTATTTTATTTATATAACAATTGATGAATATATTTTATTATCAAGGATTTAAACAATAACTATAATATGTCAATGTCCTGTCTGACTTCTCTATTCCAAGTTCCTATCTGAATGGCAACCTATGTTAAAATTCTGTTATGTGTTCTTCCAGTTCTCTTGCTAAGAGCTAATACACATATACATAGAAGTATTTTATGAAAATATAATTATACTCTACCCACCCTTCTAGCATTATCTTTAATAACTAGATGTCTTACACTTTCCTCTTAAGTAGATGTGGATGTTCCATACTTTTTTCAGTTGTTTTCTGGTATTACATAATTCGGATGTACCATATTTTATTATATACCATATTTATTGACTCCTTGTTAAGACAAATATATAGGGTATCTCCACTTTTGCTAGTAAAAATAACTCTGAAAATAACATCCTTATACATATTATTACTATACACATTAAGTGAGTCTTTCTTTAAGTAGATTCCTAGAAATGGACTTGTGTAGTCCAAGAGTATATCTATATATATTTTTTGATAGCTACCATACAACTGACCTTCCAAAGGACTTTTACCCTTATACTTTTACTTCGTTGTAAACTACTTATACTTTCGCTCCCTTATAAACTACTCACTCTGTGATACTTTGTTATAACCACATGAACTAAAACAATTTGCAAAATTGAAACTTTTTTATTCTGATTTTATATATTATTAGATATGACCCTGACGTAATTTGTTTAGATAGCACAGTAATTTCTTTTGAATTTTATATATTTTGCCAATGTTTAAATATTAAGAGGTTTAGGTAAAACCACAGATTTGCACCTATTCTTGAAACATCGAAAGATCTGGCAACATCAAGCCTATATTCCTCAGCGACACAATCACAGACATCAAGCAGTAGCCATATGATCTAGATAAAGCATGTCTTCACCCATTTGCCCTGAGCTTGCATAAGTTTCTCGTTTTTATTTCCTACAAAACCATTAGACAATTTATAAGTTGGCTACCCCTGAATTATTCTAGTCAAATGAGATATGTGACTCTAGAAAACGAAATCCCAACAAACCAAAAATGCTCATAAAATGATTTATTTTACCCATGTTGCATAATATTTGAGTACTTTAAATCATTGTTATGAAAATTTTCACAGAAGTGGAGAGAATATTATAAGGAAGCCCTATGTAAATATCAGACAGTTTCAACAATTATATAAACTTGGCCTTTTTTTCCTGTTATTTTTATTATCTTTTTCTTTGTTCATTTTATGATATGCACATGTGCGAATAGTTGTTTTTACAGACCAATTGTTCTCCTATTGTGCTTTGTAGTTTCTACAAGGTGCTTTACAATTGGTAAATCATTCACTAAATCTTTTAACAACTCTATTGATAAAAACTACTTCCTTTACCTAAATATCATTTAACCAAATTTAACCAAATTTAAATTGGTCCCCAAACAAGGTTTTTAAAAGACATTATATCAATGTGGACTAACAGGAAATGAGACTAAAATCAGAAGAGGCCTGAGAACTGAAAACATTGATCTGTGTCAAACATAAACCATTTATTATTAAAAGAAAATAATGACTCAGAGGAGAGAACCAAGAGCCCAGAGAAAAAATCTAAAAGTCTCAGAGAATTATTCCCAAGAAGCAGGTATAGGCCCTAATCAAGGAACTGGCAATATGTGCTAGGCTATATTTCATAATCACTGTGGATCAGTGACTGTTATGTGTCTTGTATTTGAACAGGAGTGTCTACTGCAACTATCCTGTCTTACCATCGTACATTGAGTAACTGTGTGTTGGTTGGGGGGGTCAGGTAACTTTTCTCTTTAGTTCCCAGATCTTTAGGTATAGAAAAACCCTACTTAAGGAGCTATATCTGAAGGCCCTCACCAGAAAATCTTGTCACTATGTCCACCTTCGCTTGCATATGACATGGGATATCGGAACGGATGAAGGCTGGGTATTCCAGTCTGGGTATCTGCACAATGCACACAAGGCCCCCCAGAGTTCAGGATGGAGCTGGGGTAAAAAGAGAATGGGTGAAGCCCACATGGCAGGGATTGCCATCACTGCAGTGTCCCAATGTTAAACTCTGAGGAACTGCAATTTTCACTAAGTGAATTAAGAAGCCGTGGTCTACAGCACCCTATCCAATTGGTAGGAACTGCACACATCAGCACAGTTTACTTCACAGGATTAGCAAATCATCGCCTATTAGAGATCTGGACCCTGCGGGATTTGGAAGCCTGTTCCATAGTGGAAAACCCTGAAATAGAATGGAAGTACTGTATTAGACACGGAAGGGAAGTGGGTTAGCCTCAAAGAAAAACTGCTCCTAGTTCACAGTTTTGACTAAGACCAGATTACAAAACACCTTCCCCATTCTGGTATGGTTTTCATTTTCCAAAGTTACAATTACCTCGTGAAATCAACTCTAAATATTTTAGGCCCAGCATGAATGAAAAATATCTTTTGTAATAACAGACTTATTAAATAACTAAAATAAATTACTTCTTTTGTGAACCTCTCAAATTGGACACAAACAGAATATTTCACATTTCACGTTGCATTTATCTATCAGTAATGACTGGTGTTTCCACATCAGGTAAAATTATCAAAAAACTATGGTTCTTCAGTTTAGTAAGTGTTTTTTTTTTTTTTTTTTTTTTTTTCAGTTGACAAATCTTAACATATTCCTTTTAAATCTTAGTTTTTGGTCTATTGTGAATCTTTAATTCAAACTAAAATTAATTTTTCAAAATTATTTAAAAAATCTAGCCGTAGAATTTAACACTAAATTTTTAGTGGTTAAGAATTTTATGGTTTGATTTTGTGCTATATAGAGAAGCATCTCTTTTTACTGGTTTTAAAATTATATGCCACTAATATCATCCAGTGACTATTTTCAACATTATTGGGCTGGTACAAAGAAGAGACTAATCAAATTATGCTACATCTTTTATAACATTAATTTTATTTACTTACTTTTTCTTTGCAAAGTTAAATAATTGTAGCAGTTGCTGATGTTTTTTCTCATTATATATGCAAGTTTTTCCACACCTTTAACCATAATTTTGTCTTCATTGACCCTGTTAATTACATATTTTAAGTAACACAGGCAAAACAGAGGTTGAGCTTCACTTAACTAATGTGATTCCAAATCATGGCCCAAAGTAAGTTGGTTTGCTAATTTCTTAAAATTGGTAGTGCTAGTCAGAAAAGGTTTAGTAACGTAAAAGAGAAAAAATTAAGGTAGCTTGCCTTTAGTTACACTTAAGTTTGGGAATCTGGCATTAAAAAGGCCAATGAGAATCCAAATGAATATTAATTTAAAATTTAATGAGCAGAGGACAGAATGGGGGAAGATACCTTCAGAAAGACTATCAATGCATTTTCGTACTTTCTACCATTCTCCAAACTTTAATTTGTGAGGACATTTCTCATCACGCTTTCAAATTAGCCTAGATTCTATAAATTTTTCTTTTTCATTAATTTTGCCTGCAAGGTATACAGCTGCCAAATATTTCATGTAACAATTTTATACAATCAATTCACATATAATGAAAGGAAAGTAATGTTCTAAACCCACCACACACACACACACACACATCTCATGGTTTAGCAAAAAAAAAAAAAATGTTTCTGCGAAGACTATTAGCAATGTATCAGGCTAAAATTATTCAAGTATAGTAAAGTAATGCTTTTATTATTAATAATTATATTAAAATACAAACACAACATCTATGAAAGATGAAGTTATATTACTATCCTTGAGTGTGCAGGTAGAAGCAGCAACAATATAAATAGTATAAAGCTAGAAACATCACCACTCATGTGATCAAATATTTATTGAATGTTTATTAACTGCTCTGCTAGGTCATGGGAACATACTGACGAATAAAATGTTCTCACAGTTGAAAAACTTACCTTCCAGCAGAGGAGCAGACATGAACAGATGATTTCTAAAGCCATGTGGTTTGATAATGGTTCTTGAAGTGTAGCCTGCAGACCAAGAACATCAGCATCTCTTGGGAACATGCAAATTCCACTCCTTCACAGAGCCACTGAATCAGAATCTCTACAGGTGATGTGGATAATGTTTGAGAGCCAACGTGCTACAAATTCAGGTAATCCACACTGAGTAGAATCTATGACTAGAGATGCTGTTGCCTAGGGAAACCTTAATGGTGTTACACAGGAAGTGTCAAGTCTCTCAGAACATGATGTTCCATTTTTAGTTCCCTCCCTGGCAGGATGAGATTCTTCCTAACAAGAAGTTTTAAAAGATCTTTCATCTTTTCCAGGACACAGAATAAGTAGTCAGGTATATAACTAAGAGCTCTCAATGATCAGTAATTAGAGATTTGCCAATGGGAGCAGGCAATATGTGCAGGCAATGACTATGCAGAAAATATCAGACAGCAAGGTGAAACACACAGATGATATTGTGATTCTGGCTAAATGTTCTACCTAGTTCCTTGTTAAGGAGGAACTGCAGACCAACACCACTATCTAGAGTTTATTCTTGTCTAATAAAGAATTGAGCCTTTCTCAAAGACATGTCTGATCTTTGTCCTTAGCTTCTGGAAGTTAATCTATATCATACTTGATAGACGTATCCTTGTTTTGGATAACTGGCTACTGGATCTTACGCTGAGGTCAACAATATCCAATAGTCCTAGAGTAGGGGCTGGCCATGCAGAAAGACCAGCAATGTGATAGTGTGAGATCTTTACACCACACAACATCAGTCAACCTGGAGGTTGAAATCAACCACGTGGGAAATCAATCAATCAAGCCTATATCTAATGGAACTCAGTGAATACCAAAACTTGAATGATGTTCTCCAGTTGGCAATACTCCATGTATATTATCATAGATAGGAGAGTAACACATTCCAACTTCACAGAGAAAAGACAATGTTTGGAACTCTGCTGGACTATGCCTTAAGTTTCTCTTCCTTTGACTGATTTTAGTCTATATTCTTTCCCTGTAATAACTATAACTGTAAGTATAATCATTTCAGTGAGTTCTGTGAATCCTTCTAGTGAATTATCAAAACTGAAGATGGCTTTGGGAACACTCTGGCCTTCCTGTTGGCATCAGAAATGAGGGTACTCTTGGGGACTGTGCCTTCTAAGTATATAGTTGGCCTTCATTCTTCAGAATTCTTTATGGGTTTTTTTTGTTTATAAATGTTTATATTTTATAAATGTATGAAATTCTTATGCTACATTGTGAGATCATGGTTTTGAACAAATATTTTCATTATATTTATAAAACCCCAAGTGAAAGGTCTCATCTTGGCATTATACAGTGGTATCTAGACTGTGTAGACCTTACCTAAAAATAAGCATAAAAATTTTGTTTCCTAGAGTGGCCAAGGCAATCTCAGAGAATTTTGTCTGAGCATACTCCACACCAGTACAGTGAAGAATAAAGAGCTCAGAGCCCAGAAGATTTGCAACTATGCTTGATGGTACTTCGCTGGGTATTTTCTAGAATCATCATGACGTGTGTGTGTGTGTGTGTGTGTGTGTGTGTGTGTGTGTGTGTACATATTCTAATGGCAACTCTGTACTGGAGGATATGCTATATATGGAGTTTAAGATCTGATTTTAATGAGTAGCTATAACATATAAATACAGTTACAGCAATTCTTGGCAAGACATAGACAAGTCTCTTAAGCCTTCCTTGACTTAGTTAATTAGAATAATATCTACCCTGCCAACATTAACAAGGTTGTTGTGAGGCTCAACTAACATAATGTCAAAGTAGTTTCTAAACTAAGTTCCACATAAAGATAAGATATTAATATTCTGTACTTTTGACAGTGTATTTCTCATTCCCTTTTCCCATGACAAAACTTTCTAGAACCTTACAAGTGACTTGCTCACATTTATTTGGGAAATTTTGCATTGTTCAGCTGCATTTGTTTACACTTCTCCATGGGATTGGATTTGAAGAAAAGGCTCTGGTTTTTAGATTTTCTGTAAACATTCTCTAATGTTTTCTGTGGGGGGGGGAGTAGCATATGATTAATACTAATTATGTATTTTTCTTCTTAGTTTAAATCCCTTTCTTCCAGCACATGTCTTCAATGAATTGTAGCTTTTGTCTGAAATAGGACTTTTATTTACTAGGTTTTGTTCTACATCTACATCCAGATATAGTACTAGATGGCCTTATTCATTCATTAAAACACATTTATTCAATCTACATTTACTGGATTCTGTCATATATGACACAATCTCTGTGAGGCCTCTAGAGTAACAAAAGAATTAGTTCCAGCTTTCAAGGACCTTAGAATCTAAGAACAAGAAAGCCATTCAGAGAATTACGTAAAGGTATTTTCCTTAATGGAGTATAAGCAAAGTGCAGTGGGAGCTTGGTAGGAATAATTAAGCCTTCGTTGAAGGAAATCAACCCAGGCTTCCTGGAAAAGAAGCATTTATGGTGAGACTACAAGGGATGATTATGAGTTTTCCTGAGATTTTCAAGGGAAAACGTCCAATCTAGGCAGAGGAGATATCATGGATATGACAAATTCTGGGAACTGCAAGACAGTAATGAAGAATAAAACTCTGGGGGAGTGGGAGCAGGAAAAGAGTAGACAAGGGCAAAACTTGACCAGAGTAATAAACAATAGACTCAATGGCCTTTTATGCTAAGCAGAGGATTTTAGATTTCATTTTGTAGTTTTGTAGAGCTATTGAAAAATTTTGAACATGAGAGTGGTTCCTTATTCAGTATCTTTGGGTTTTAAAATATATAATGAAAATTAGTGTCTTGTCTACAAGACCATGTTTCTTTTCAGCCAAAAAAGTGTGGATATCCCAATTATCCTGATTTGATCATTATACATTGTTTTATGCCTGAATCAAAATATCATATGTACCACATAATTATATATAACTATTATGTATCCATAGTTAGTTTCTAACTTAGTTTCTAAACTAAGTTCCACATAAAGATAAGATATTAATATTCTGTACCTTTGACAGTGTATTTCTCATTCCCTTTTCCTAATGACAAAGCTTTCTAGAACCTTACAAGTGACTTTCTCACATTTATTTGGGAAATTTTGCATTGTTCAATTGCATTTGTTTACACTTTTGCATTTTTTACACATTTGTTTACACTTTTATGCCAGCAAACATATAAAAAAGTGCTCACTATCTTTAGTCATTAGGGAAATGCAAATCAAAACTACAATGAGATATCACCTAACTCCAGGGAGAATGACCTTTATCAAAAAGTCACAAAACAACAAATGCTGGTGTGGTTGTGGAGAGATAGGAACACTCTTACACTGCTGGTGGAACTGCAAACTAATACAACCCCTGTGGAAAGTAATTTTAGATACCTCAAAGAACTAAAAATAGAAATACCATTTGATCCAGCAATCCCACTACTAGGAATCTACCCAAAGGAAAAAAAAAAGACATTCTGTAATAAATACATCTGTACTCAAATGTTTACAGTAGCACAATTCACAATTGCAAAGATGTGGAAACAACCCAAGTGCCCATCAATACATGAGTGGATTAATAAAATATGGTATATGTGTATCATGGAATGCTACTCAACTACAAAAAACAATGGTGATCCAGCACCTTTCATATTATCCTGGATAGAGATTGAGCCCATCCTTCAAAGTGAGGCATCATAAAGGATGGAAAAGAATGCACCACATGTACTCACCATCAGATTGGTACTAACTGATCAACACTAAGGTGCTCACACGATAGTAATACTCATTGGGTGCCAGTCAGGTGAGGGGGGTGGAGGGGATAAACACCCAACTAATGGAAGCAGAGCACACTGTTATGGGGGAGGGACACACTTGTAGCCCTGGCTTGAGTGAGACAAAAGCAGTACTAAATGTTTGTACCCCCATATATCCTGAATAAAAAGAATAAATAAATAAAAAGACAAATAAAAGTATGGGTTAAATGAATGAATGTTGCTCCCCAAATTACAAGGCCTGTTCCATTACCAGCAGATGAAGTGCTAATTATTTTGACTGCAAAAATATTTGATTTTTTAAAATGATAATCACTTCATCATTCCTTCTGTATGATTGCAAAAATGATTTTTTGTCGTTTTAATGTACTCAGGATAAGAAATCAGAGTCCCATTTTAACAATTTAAACAGAAACTTTAAAAATCAATGCTAAATGATAATGAGTGCAATGCGCACCGTTTGGGAGATGGACAGGCTTGAAGCTCTGGCTCCGGGGGGGAAGGAGGGAAAGGCAATGCATGTAACCTAAACATTTGTGCCCCTATAATATGCTGAAATAAAAAAAAACAATGCTAAATGAAACAAGTTGTGAAAGAAAAAATATGAAAAAGCAAATCTGAATCACATGATTTCTTTGGGTCTCAGTCCATAAAATGAGGGGAATATATAGGATTGTCGTTAGGTCTACTTTGGCTCTTAAATAGTCTGTATAAATTCTATCTTACTCAATGAAAAACATAAGAATATGCGCTTGAAATTCATTAGTAATTTCATAAAAAGTAAACAATCAGTGGAAATTGAAAATGTATTGGGTTATTTTATATTGTTAATTTATCCATAATTCCTCTGGATTGTTGTTATTTTTTTTTTTTTAATTTCTTCTAATATAGCTCTCAAACTTTCCTACAGAGGGCCTACAGAGGCAGAGAAGAATGAGCGGATCCCAGAGACCTAGGGAAGATATATGTATTTTTGTTGATTAATAATTTATCTTGATAGGATAAATAAGTTCAAGAGATCTATTGAACAGCATGGTGACTATAGTTAATTTACAATGTAGCATATTCTTGAAAATTACTAAGAGTAGACCTTAAGTGTTCTCACTACAAAATAATAAGTATGTGTGGTAATGTATATGTTAGTTAGCTCTATTTAGCCACTCCACAATGTATACATATTTCAAAACATGTTGTACATGATAAATATATACAATTTTTATTTGTTAATTGTGAATAAGTAAATAATTTATCTTAAAAATTTGTGTGAATTTGACAATCTACATTTTAGAGTAATTAGTAGTAATATTTCAGCCATCAGAAAATACAATCAAACTTCCAGGAAAATGTGTTCTGTATCTCCTATGCCTTCAGACACTTCCACCCCCATGCCAAACCACACATACACGCACATGTGTGCACACACGTCATGTGCACACCCACACATACTGACTTTTGCCTCAAAGGTTACTTGTTTAATCTGTTCAGACTTGTTCCTTTCTGCTTGACTAAAAGATCTCTTCCAAAGTGCAGATCTTTGCCCTCCTGTTACTCTGACCATGGTAAGTCTTTTCTCATCTATCCATTAACTTTCTTTTACAATTGCATCATCATATTTCTTTTCTTTGCCTGCAAGGCTCTGGCCGCTGATCACCATCTGTATGGAAAGAGCCCCACTTTTCTGTTCTTAAACATGCAGTCCAGCCCCTTTCTCCTTTTTTTAAAAAAACATATATCTTCATTCCTCCTCACCTTTTTTCTCACTCTTATTGTCTATTCTTTTATCACAGCCCATTTTTTCCTGACAGTGTCTCATAAAATTCACTAGGGTTAAATCCTTTGATGATTCTTCCTTCAAGTGCTTTCTCTGCCCCAATTGCATGACATTTTTGTTTTAGGTGTGTTTTGCATTTTCACTGGATTCAAAGCCTAGTGAATTTTTCACATTGCTTTTCTGGTACTCTGTGTTTTTCGAGCCCATTTGGATTGTCTGATTAATGAACAAATTGTATTTAATTAAACTTTTCTAAATCCATCTGGTGGTATGTGCCTTTGGTAGAATAAAAGTGAACATTGCTAGATAGTAGAACATGAGAAACTGTTTGCTGCAGATGGAAATAATGAAAAGTGGGAGACACATCCTATATTTAAATGTTATGTTTTCTTGGATTTTCTAAATTCTATTTTTCATTTCTCTAACAATAGAAAAAAAAGAGAGTTCTTAGATATTATCTATGTATGCATTCATTTGGCTTCTCTGGGATATTTGTTTGGTTACTTGCTCATTTCTTAATATTTTTATCTGTATAAAAAATAAATTCAAAGAACTGGTATTTGCCCCCATAGTAGGGAATCATTCTTACTGTTTTTTGTTTGTTTGTTTGTTTTGGTTTTTCAGTGTGACCTAGACCAAATTACTTAACTTCTCTGAGTCTTTGATTTCTCATCTGCAAATCACAAATAAAATCTATTCCACAGATATTTTGGGAGGACTAAATCAAAGGCAGTGTGCAAAGCACCAAGCCTACTGCTTAGAATATCTTAAGTGTTCAATAATTGTTAGCTTATTTCTGCCTTCTTTTCCAATAATATTATTTTTCATGTAACAAATTTATATTCTAAGAATACACCTTTATCACTATCTTCAAATTACTTTCACAGATAGCCTCATGAATATGTTTATTAATATTTATCTTTTTAAATGACTAGAAAAGAGAAAACATAAGATTTTAAAATTAATTTTGAATATATCAGTTTATTTAAAACACATAACTATCAAAGGCCCAGATGTGCACCATATGAGTTGATAAAAATGTACATAGGAAGTTGTGATAAAAGCTTTTCTTTTTAGTCTATCATATCTTAAATTCGAGGTTACTCTTAGACACCTGGTATAAATTAAATATAATATTTTGAGTTATATCAAAGATGGTTGGCCTAAGAAGTATGGAAAAGTTGAACAGAAGATTGGGAATATTTCCTCCTGTGACACAGTGAAGTTGGGAGAGAATCTTTGTATTTCTAGAGCACCTCTTCAATATAGACAAGATATCAAAATCCAATAAAAGTATTTGGGGGACTATATTTTGCTCTAAATGTAGACTTTTGTTTATCTAAAGTCTCTTTCAAAATACACACAAAAACAAACAAAAATGTTTATCATGTATACCTCAATGAGTACCATCGAAAGAATTGCATTTCTTTAAAAACGCTTGAGATGATAGAAATCAAGAAGAGACCTTGAATAAGAAAGTGATATGCATTAAGGAAAAGAGATGAAGAAGCAATATTGTGAT
Organism: Mirza zaza; assembly: GCA_008750895.1. Taxonomy (NCBI): domain Eukaryota; kingdom Metazoa; phylum Chordata; class Mammalia; order Primates; family Cheirogaleidae; genus Mirza; species Mirza zaza. Next base: position 18,897 of record VSMD01043063.1, read on the forward strand.
AAACACTATTAGTTCCATATCTATCAGCTCTTTTCTCTAATGTCTCTGCTAACATAACCCTAATTTGTCTGGCTTGACAATGGACTCAGCCCTAAGTGATAAAACATGATTGTTTCAAGGGAAGCCAATCTTAGAATTCTGCCTTCTTTCCCAGCTGCTCTTGAGGCATAATTCAAGGCAATAAGACATGAGGGGAACTTTTTTGGGAGCTTTGGCAAAGCTTTTCTTTCTTATAAAAGACACAGAAGAGAATATGCTGGAACTGCCCCATCCCCTTTTTCTTTTTGCAGTGAACGGGAGCATAATGCCTGGAGTTTTTAAAGCTATCTTGTAAGCACAAGGTCACTAATATGAAAAGAATCAAAGGCACAATAAACGTTTGTATGGTTTAAATCACTGTTGATCAAATATTATATTGCCGACAAGAAAAATAATTCTTAAATGACACAAGAGTTTTCTGTTTTTCTTTTGGGGTTTTTAAAATTATAGTTGTTTCTGCTGCTTTTGGGGGTTTTTTAAATAAATAATGTGAGAACAAGTGGTTGAAAAATGAAAAATTCAAGCAGATTTAACATCCTTAAATTGTAAGCAGCCCAAATAATCATTGATAAGTAAATGGATAAATAAATTGTATTAATAGTATATCTGTACAGTGGGATACTACTCAGAGATATAGATAAATGAACTAGTGTTACACATAACATAAATAAACCTTAAAATTGTTATGTTAATGAAAAAGGACACAAAAGACTATATGGGCAATTTTACATTAAATTCAAAAACAGAAAAAAAACTAACCTGTAGTTGAATAAATCAAAATAAGTGTTTCCTTTGGGTAGTTGTGTGATGAAATGAGAAGCAAAGGAATCTTTCTGGAGTGATACAAAAATTAAATTTTTTGATGGAGGTAGGGGCTGCACAGGTGTATGCATTTGTCAAAACTAGTTGAACTGTGTGCTTAATATGATGCATCTAATTTTATGTAAATTGTATATCAATAAAAATGAAGAAAAAAGCTAACAATAGAAAAAATAATAAAATTATTTTTCACTTAATCTGGTGAAGATCAAAAATGTTTTTTAAAAAGTGTTATATAGGATAGGATATGGGGGAAATAGCACAGTCTGTTTGGATGCCAGTAGGACCAAAAATTTATTTTATACACATCCTTTTACACAATATTTCTACTATAATCCATTTGTACTAAGAAAATCTGACAAGTGTGCAATATATATATGTGTGTATACACACACACACAAGGATTTTCTATCAGTAAGTGATCGGTGAGACTTGGCATCAAGAGTGCCCCTTCGGCTCAAAATTGTAGCAATGAAAGATAAAACAGAAAACCAAAAACTCTGGACTCAATGGCAAGAAAAAAATCTCCATGGAACAGATATACAAAGCAGTATGTAGGGCTGAAATTTACCGGACATTATAAGTATGGATTAGTAAACAAAGAAGACAAAAAGTGTTCCACAATGAAGTAGGACTCGTTGAAGGAAACAGAAAAAAATATTTGTATCAAATGCTGCCTGAGGCTATAGCTTGTAGCAGACCTAGGGAAGCAGTGGGGCCAGTGGGCCAGGTGCAGTCAACACCAACTTGCTAAATAGGTAGGGGTAAGAAGAAAGACTGAGGAAGAACAGGAACAGCAAACCAATAATAGCATAGAAAACCTCTCTCCCTCTCCTGCAAACCAAAATTCCAAATTACTTAAAAGAATCTGACGGTAAAATACTGTCAAAACTACAGGGATCTAAAACCCACAATGAACCTTGCTACATTTGCCCTACTAACTTGGATGTAATAATGTGGAAACTATTCAAAATATTTAGATTTATTATAGAATTTATTGAACACAATAAAATATTATCAAATATGCAATTACATAATCTGTGTAATCCAAAACTGTTTATTCATGCACACCAGACATATATATGCACACACACACAGCTCTTCATGGTGGTGGTAAAGGGCCCTAACCTGAACCTTAACATCTTTAACGTCCAGGCAGGTGTTGGCAATGGTCCCTTAGTAGTAGCCTTCTAGCTAGGATGCTTACTTTCTTCTTCGTTATTGTCTACATGAGGAAACAGTGAATCTGATCCATTTCTTGTTTGTGTACAGGCCACAAGTGTTCTTACATATTTTTAAATTTAAGGGAAAAATATTGAAAGAATATATTTTGTGACATATAAAAATTATATGAAATTCAAATTCTGGTGTTCGTAAATAAAGTTGTGTTGAAACATAGCAATCTCATTAGTTCGGGTATTTTCTATGGCTCTTTCATGCACAGTTGAATAGTTGTAACAGAGATCACATGACCTACACGGTTAAAATATTTGGTATTGGGCATTTATAGAAAAAGTTTTCTGACTCCTGGCCTATACCATCACGAAGAAATAGATTTAATCCAAGGACTCTTAAAGCTTAAGATCTAATCTCCTGCTAAAGGCTCTTTCAGTGTTAGGAGAATGGAGGGGGCAGTAGCACCTTCAGTAGAAGAAAGTGTCATTGAGCGGTGGAAGCCTGGAGTTCTTATTTGTAAACTCTTCTATGTGGATAATAGATATGATTCTTCTAGCTTCTGCTGATTATGCTATGATTGTACTATGATTTCACTGGTTCTTTTAATCCCAAACAACTTGTAAATTTTACATAAAGGTAAAGTAAGTAGCCCTAATATGTTATTATTATTTTTTTTTTATTTTTCTCTGACTACCAACAAATGTTCTCCATACTGCTACAGCTCTTTCACCTGTATGTGGGTTTCTGCCCTGCATATATTTCTCCACTTTTTTATTCTGGCTCCTTTCAAGCTTTAGCTTCTGAAATCTTCCATTATTCTTGGTATAGTTATGCTCTCTTCTCCACATGTTTGTGGCCTTCTCGTCTTAAACTTTCTTTTTATGGTTCTTTCTTTTTATGGTTCCTTCTTCTTTTTCTTCTTCTTCTTCTTCTTCTTCTTCTTCTTCTTCTTCTTCTTCTTCTTCTTCTTCTTCTTCTTCTTCTTCTTCTTCTTCTTCCTCTTCTTCCTCTTCTTCCTCTTCTTCTTTCTTCTTCTTTCTTCTTCTTTCTTCTTCTGACAAAGAATATCTTTGTTGCCCAGGCTACAGTGCAGTGGCATCATCATAGCTCACTGCAACCTTGAACTCCTGGGCTCAAGTGATCCTCTTGCCTCAGCCTCCAGAGTAGCTGGGACTACAGGCATGCACCATCATGCCTGGCTAATATTTTTTCTGTTTTTTGCAATAAAATCAGAGGAGATAACTACTGCCACAGCCCAAAACAAACTATTTATGACCATGGATAACTTTTAAGAAAAAAATCCTCCCATTCCTTTACTAAACACAGTTATACCTATTTATACACATTTAAACATAAAAGTACTCCTTTGAGAGAATCTCACTCTTGCTCAGGTTGGTCTCAAACTCCTGGCCTTAAGCCATCCTCCCACCTCGTCCTCCCAAAGCGCTAGGATTATAACGTGAGCCACTGCACCTGGCCATACTCTGCTTTCTTAAAAATTTTGATGTTGCTCTAGATTAATTTATACACAGTGATGTCTACAACACACTTAAGTGAAGAATAATATTTCAGTATAAGTGTGTGTGTGTTATACAAACAAAAAATATTGGGGAAGAATATATGCTAAGATATTAGAAATGATACTTTTTGATCGTGGGATTATGATTAAGCTATACTTCCTTCTTTATATTTATCTGTATTATATGATTTTTCCATTGATCCTGTATTAATTTTTATAATCAGAAAAATAAATAATAACACTATTTGCATTTTAAAGAAAAAATTCAAGACTGTATGCCCCTTCAGGTACAGAGTTCCTTTATGTAATATGCATTTTAAAATCCAAAGGATACAATTAGTTTGGTTTTTTCTTTTCTCAGTTTCTTTTTTTCCTTGGGTTGGACTCTAGATTTTCCCCTCATCGTCTCTCCTTCTACCAGGGTTGTGAATATACAAAAAAGAAAAATCATTTCCTAGTTTCCAGAGGTGGAACACAAAGGAGCACTCTGTGTGTGTGTGGTAAAATATACACAACACAATATATCGTTTCAACCATTTCCAAGTGTACAGCTCTGCTACCTGAAGCACACATTGTTGTGCAGCCATCACCGTCATCCATCTCCTGAACACCTTCATCCCAAAGGAGCACTCTCATGCTTAGGTGTGTACAAATAGGCATAACTG
>VSMD01043064.1:0-20415 GCA_008750895.1 Mirza zaza
GACCTCCAGGAAGCTTACCTGTCCCCTCCTCTGGGTTGCCATGGTCTCCTTCTCATGCCCCTACGGAGCTCTTGTCTCACAGTTTCTGTGTGTGCCCCTCACTGTGCTGTGAGCTGCTCAAGGGACCAGGTTGGGTCAGATTCCCCTCGGATGCCAGCAGGGCTTCCTGACCTGCAGAGTGTGGACCACACTTGATCTGAACACACTTGAATCCACAGCTCTAAGCGAGTGTAAGTCCTGCCTAGTTATTAATATTTCTGCCAGTGTTATGCCCTGCTGGCTCCGTGCTTCCAGCATCTACACTTTACGCTTAAATTCTACCAGAACTAATTTGGGCACAAAACCCAAGTCCTTCCCCCATTTCCAGAAACTCCCCACCCCTCCCCTGTGTTTTGTGAAGGATTTGAGGATTGGGGCTTATGGGAAGGGTCGTGATGCAGGGCTCCATCGTCGGCCATCTTGCTACTGTAGCCTCCCTTCCTCACCGCCTTTCTGGTGCAACTTGGAAATTCTTCCCCCTTGTCTTGAGTAGTTCCGCCCGATCTCAGAGCACAGAGAACTCAGCTTCTGCCCTGGGAATCTCTCACAAACAAACGCAAAGGAATTCTGGCGACTTGATTTGCTTCACATGGTTACTTTGCATCTGGCAGAAAGCAGGCAGCAGGGTGTATATCGGCACCTACCAGGGGTGTTCTCAGCGTAAAGAGTGACCTTCTTAGGAGAGGAGTGAAAAGCGGAGGCTGAGAGGGGATGCACACGTGGTGGAGCGGGTAAAATAAGTACTTTGGGAGTTTCCCAGAGTGACCATGCTCTGAACCAGGAGCTTATCTGGTAGCCAGGTGTTTCCTTCGGCACACAGCAGTGTTTGTAAGCTGCAGGTGGCAACTACTTTTTGGGTCATGAAATCAGTCCGTGGGTCACAGCCAGGTTAACTGTTTCCTTTTTAATGAAACAGAATGGAAATTATAAGTATAAATGTCACATAATATGTATTTTTTAGTGTAATTTTACTCTAGTTGTGCATATGTGTGTGCTTACCTGTGTGCATGCATGTGTGTGTCTGTGTCCCCTCCATGCCCCCAAGAGTTCATATGTTGAAATCCTAGCCCTGGCGCGATGGGATGAGGATGTGGGGCCTTTGGGCAGTGATTAGGTCATGAGGGTGGAGCCCTCATGTGTGAGATTAGCGTCCCTATAAAGGGGCCAGAGAGCTTGCCCACCACTTCTGCTACATGAGGGCACACCTAGAAGAGGGCTGCCTATGGGCTGAGAAGTGAGCCATCACCAGACACCGAGTCTGCTGGCTCCCAGGTGTGGGGTCAGCTGACCACGGTCCTTTCTGGAGGCTCTGGGGCAGGACCCATTTCCTTGCCTTTTCCAGCTTTGAGAGACCACCATGTTTCTCGGTTCACAGCCTCTTCCTCCCTCTTCAAAGTGAGCAGTGTAGCATTTTCCCTCCCCTCTGACGTCCTCTACCTCCCTTCTATATGGATGCCTGCAATTGCCTCAAGCCCCTGGGATAATCCAAGGTCAACTCTCCAACCCAAGGTCAGAAACCTTAAGCACATCTGCAAAGCCCCTTTTGCTACATAACATAACACATGCACGGGTTTTGGGGATTAGGATGTGGATATCTCAGGGGACCGTTATTTAGTCTACCATAGTCATGGTCAAAGGTACTTATAAGCCATTAGAATGCCTGCCCTGAAAGCCCCTTCACACCCAGAGCGCCTGTGGTCTCCTATTATGAGACTAGAATGCACCCGAACCAATCAGTAGAACTTTGGCATCTGCATCTGCCCCGTTGTCCAAATTTGTTCAGCAAAACTGAAACCTGCTGGGTTTCACGGTCAGCTGGCCCTAGAACCCAGGACACCCAGAGCTTCAAGGGGCCTGTGACACAGCTTCCTTGGTTATGTATTAATATGAGGAAAATCAGGCCAGAAGTAGGACAGCCCCGTCTCAGGCCACACACTGCAGGTGAGGCAGGGTTTGTACTACTGAGTCCCAGGCCAGTGTGAAGGCAGGTGGAGTGATGGAAAGTGCTAGAAGCTGGTGTGCATCCAGCCACTCATTTAACTAGATGACCTTGGCCAGGTTGCTTCCAAGAACCTCAGTTTCCCCATCTTTAAAATGGAGATAGCGATGCAGATTTTGAAGAATGGTTGTCTGATTCCTTGAGATATGTGTGGAAAGTGACTGGCCTACGGCGGGTGCCCCAAAAGGCAAGTTCCCTGTGGATGTTTGAAGGACCGGCCTGGTTCCTTCACCTACCCTGCGTCCATACCCTCGCCATGCCTTACCATGGGCATGCTCCCCCACTGGACTTGGGGCACGTCCGGGTGACCTGCTTTGGCCACTGACGTGCAAGTGACAGTGTGTGCTGGTTCCAAGCCCAGGCCTGAAGAGGCCACGTGTGCTTCTGCCAGTCCTCTTGGGCCTCTCCGTTGCTCAACGAGAAGTGTGCCCTGGCCAGCCTCGGGTCTCTGGAGAATGGGAGAGAGGAGTAGCAGAGCTGCCCGGCCACCCCCGCACCTGCCGCGTGAAGAAGAACCACCCAGCAGAGCCCAGGCCAGACCATCCCACTGACTTGCAGACACAGGAGGAAACGCAGCTGAGATCAACGGACACCCAGCCCAGCTGCAGACGCCTGGGAAATCAATGTTTGTTGTCCATGCCCTGCCAAGTTTTGGGGTGGTTTGTTACACGGTGGTAGCTAACTGCTACATTCCTCTTTCCTGTCTCTTTAGTTTGTCTTCAACTGAGAAGATATTACACTGCTGTAATATTTTAGAATAAATGGTGTCAAAAGCCCCCTCCAATACCTGATGAGAACACACTGCGCTTCATCTTGACTGGCTGCTCGGTCGGCCTAGGGGGCTTTGGTGGCCAGGACTGCGCCCCCACCTCTGTACCCTCAGCACGTTGTGGGGTTCAGTTAGCGTCTTCCCAGTCAGGGAGCTTTGGGCTTGAGCAACTCATTTTCACTTCTCATTTAATTATTGATTGATTCTGCCTTGATGGCTGAAAGGTCTCTGTGAAATGCAATTACTTCCTCGTACCCAGCCATGTTGATTGTCTGATGATTGTTTCCAGCAGGAGCCAAGCATCCATCCTGCTTTTAATTAAACTAATCTATTAGAGAAGGAGCCAGCCTGCCTCCCAGTCCCCCGCCAGCTTCAGCCACACCTGGCGGAGGGAGCTCTTCCAATTTCCCTGGACACAGGCTTCGGGGCCCGAGACCCTACAAGGCATTTATGAGCCATAATAACGTCCTGGAATTGAGACCAACGAGACACGTCGGCTTAATAGCCCCGTTCCCATCACTTCGGAAATAAAGCCATCCGTCGCCTTTACAGATGTGCAGATCTCACCAAGCTCTTGCCCCAGAACTCACAAGTCAGGAGGACCCACCGTGCGGCATGAAGAGCCAGGACGGGGAGCAGGACCGGGCCTGGGTCGAGGGCACACACAGGCCCTGGGGTCAGAGTCGAGTGTTCTGCTTTGCCGTGTAGCCACCCCGCACCCTGGGGCAGTTGTCAATTTCTCAGCTGCAGTTTCGCCATCTCTAACGTGGGGATACTAAGCGGGTCTGCGATTTCTTAGCCCAAACCCTCAGGGCAGGCAGTGTCCACATTTCAGTTCTTGCCATTTGGATTTTAGAAAGGCAGTACAGTGTGTATTGTAATTACTGACTCTGCCATCAGGGGCCGGGGTAAATACGCTCCAATCATATTTGATATTTTGGTAGCAAGGCATGACTATTCGAACTAAAGCAGTAAACAAAGATTATAAATGATCTCATGAAAATTCAGGTTAGATTTTGGTGCCAAATAACTTCTGAGAATGCTTTTGGATTCCTAGAGCTCTTTGGACTTTGGAATTTGGGAGTGAGATAAGAGATGCATACCTAAGTCGGCGGCAGGTTTTCGTAAGAGTTAAATGAGGCCCTGCGGGCAAGTTGCTAAGCGCAGCGCTGAGCACATAGTAAGTGCTCATTACGTCATCCTTCCTGTTCTTCCGTTCTGCCGCGCGCTCGTGGACGAGCTGGGCCTCCTCCACCCCACAGGCGCTGTGTCGGCCCCTGTGAGGAGCTGCGGAGGGAGGGACAGACCCCCTCCTCTAGAGAGTATGGGTTTGGGATGGAGGTCGAGGCCACGGACTCAAGCAACCACCCCACTAGGAAGAAGTGCTTAAAGACACACACCAGCTCTTCACAGAGGACAAACTCAGGTGGCTGACGGGTGTTTGAAAAGATGCTCATCCTCACTGATCATTAAAAAAAAACTAAATTAAATCACAATGGGGTATCGCTTTTTAGCTATAGGGTTTGCGACAGTTTTACATGTTGCTAATGTCCTGCGTTGGCAATGGCATTGGGAAACAGGTGTTCTTAAACCTTTGGTGAGACCAGCAGTTAATCAAATAGATCCAGCCCTTTGTCGGTGGATGATATTTTGCATCCATCAAAACTCTACATTTATGTATATTTTTTGACTCTACAATCCCACCTCTGGGACTCTACCCCACAGAAACGGCAGCCGAAGCCTGTAAAAATATGTAACAGGTCAGTCACGGCAGCGATGTTTGCGATTCCAAAATATTGGAGGAGACCGAAATGCGTATTGACGGGGAGATGGGTGCGCGTACTTTGGTGCGTTCCTTTTGTGGAATATCGTGCAGAAGTTAAGGGGAACAAGGTAGACTTATACGTAGGATGAAGTAATATGAGCTCAGTCTTCTCACCTTCTACCTCGTAGGGTCACTATGAAGAGCGGACAAAAGACTGTCAAGCATTTGACATGTTGCCTAACAAAAAAATTAATCAGATATTAGCCGTTATTGCCGCTGCTTTTGCCAGCGTGCAGCTTGTGGCCATGCTGGGTTATCTCTGTGGTCCCACTGTTTGCTGTTGGAAAGTTTCCTGGAGAAGCGGCAGGGCCAGACAGACGGCGGGGACACGTGTGCTCCGGCCGGGCTCTGGGACCAGCTCCTGATCCGGGGCAGGCCAGTCACCGTCCCTGCAGCCTGGCTCCCGCGTCTGCCAGTCAGCTCAGGCCCAGCTCTGCCGCGGCAACCAGCCTCCCTTCGGTTCTTGCTCACGTGACACGTGGCTTTGGGTCTTTTCTCTGGGACCCCGGCTGGGCAGCGGCCCCTACCCAGGACGTGGCTGGTGTCACGCGGGGGGGAGAAGAGAGAGCCGAGCTGCGCGATGGCTCTTAATGCTCCTCCAGGAAGCAGTGGGTGTCAGAGGCCAACGTGAGTCACCTGGCCAAGCCAGGTGAGGGCTCCGTGGCTCCTATGCCCCGCTAGGAGGGCGGCGGAGGGCCCAGGTAGGAGTCAGTGTTTACGTCTGATAGCGCCCGGGAGACCTGCGCTGAACCAGTGGGGTCCTGTCCCCCCGGCTCAACATCAGGAACGTCGTGGAGCTTAAAAAAATCAGTTCCTAAGCTTTACAGATTCAGAGTGTCTGGACCGGAGCCCCGCATGTGGCTGTGGACACCTTTGCATGTTCTCCTGTGAGGGTGGCGTGGCGCCGCGTGCCTCCTGCTGTTACCGGGCGGGCGGCATCACGGATTCGCTGAGAGTCTGTCCGTCCGCTGTCACCCTGACTCCGTGCGGGGACGTGGGGATGGAGGCCCCACCCCTGGGCATCCGACAGAGGTTTGTGGGGCGACAGCCAGGCACAGGGTGTGACGGGGGGCACAGACGAGGCGCACTGGGGGCCTGACAACACCTGCTTCTGCGCCAGCCCAGGCACCCCGAGCCCTCTTCTCAGCTGCGCCCCAGACTGGGCCTGTGCAAACCGTGGACTCTCGGCACAGAAGGTTCTGTCCACTCCCATCCTGAGACCTGGCAAACACGGCATGGTTTCCAGCGGTTCAAGGCTGCAGCCTGCCCCTCACCAGCTGGGAAGGTTCAGGGCTGCAGCCTGCCCCTCACCGGCTGGGAAAGTTCAAGGCTGCACCCTGTCCCTCACCGGCTGGGAAGGTTCAAGGCTGCCAGAGAATTGACCACCTGTTCCAGTCGACACCTGCGTGGAGGGCCCCATCTGTCCCCACTGCTGTGGGCGGCGGGAGTTAGCGACCCCATGGGGGACGGACCCTCCGGCTTGTCCCGAATCTGTCTCCCTGCGACTGAGCGGCAGCAGCTCTCTCTCCCCCTGCTCTGCCTCCTAAAATGCTCAGTCGCCTCTGTGGCCCGCAGATGGGCCCAGTCCACACTGGACTCTCCTCCCTGTTGCCGTGGCCGGGAAGAATCTGCTCATCATCTGTAACTAGCGTCGGGCTTTGTCCCTGTCTGACGGCGCAGGGAGACGCTTCAGGGAGGGCTTTGGGACGGGGGCTGGGCTGCTGGTGGGTGGCAGGCGCGTGCCCTGGCATTGAAGGCTCTGCCCGCGGTTTCCTAACGAGGCACTGGCTTTCCTAGGCAGGGAAGCCCTCGCCTCCCCAGGATGGCGAACTCGCCCCTCTCTAGGTCTGCCTGTCATTCCATCGCCTTTCAAGGTCGGGAAGATTTTCGAGCTCACCAGCTTCAAAGACCCTCCAGGTGTTGGGAAGCTGCTGTGGCAGCCAGCAGGCGTCTTTACCTTGTTTGTTTTTTCTTTTTCTCCTTCCCATATAAACACACGGCCAGGATTATTCTTCCATGTCCATGTGGTCCTAGGGGTTGTCTGGGACCCCAGCCATTTCCCAAGAAAGCGGCACGGGGAGCATTGTTATAGCTGCGCTGCACATCTGTTATTTTGCAGGTCGATCTACTTTCCACCTTTTGGTAACAGGATTCCTTTCTTTGGGACCCAAGATTTCAAGTCCCCCTGGTTCAGGTAGGGCTGACTCGTGTCTGTCTCCAGCTTTAGGACAAGAAACAGACCCAGGACTGGCCAATCAGAGGCCATGGCAATGGCTCAGAGAAGAGCATGTGACTCCTGGCAGGCCAATCAGCATCCACAGTAATTGTCTCTGAGGAAGACACATGACTCCAGGTAGGCCAATCAGAGCCCGTCCTGGGACGCTTTGCTGGAATAAGTAGGAAGCACTTTTAAGAAGTGTTTGTGCTAATTGTGATTTATTTAACACTGACCGTGTGCCAGGCATTGGGCTAGGAAACAACTTATGTTGTTTTTAATCCTTACGAGTACTGGACCTGATGATCATGATTCTATCTTTGTCACGGGGGAGAAACTCGAGGCTTAGGGAGGTTGAGACTCTCTTGAGGTTGTCCAGACGGTGTTTTGCAAAGCCTGCTGTGATTGAAGGTCTGTCCATGTAGCTTTTAGATTCACGCGATAACTAACGCTGCATCTCAGGGTGATGGCAGGTCAGAGCCCATGCTGGAAGGGCCAGTGATGTGTGTGTATAAAATAAATGTCTTCCACAGCTACGTCTGGAATCTGAAAACTCCCTCAAGCCCATTTCTAGATACTGATTCTAAGAAACGAATTCAAAGTCCACACAAAGACTTAGGAAGAGTACTGTTTATTCCTCACAGGGTAATTTATGATAGTAGAAATTAGAACCCGTCTAAATGTTCCATAATGAGGAAATGATTAAGTAAATTATGCACCAAAGATGCTTACAATGAGTTTGTGATAACACGGGGGAAAAGTCTGGCATATTAAGTGAGAAAAACAACAAGGTAAAACATTATATTTGGAGGTTGATCTCAACCATATAAAATTATGGATTGAAAGGTGCACACATTTTTTTAAAAGACGAAAATGCTGTATGCCAATGTTCTGTAGTAGTTTTCTCTGGGTGGGAAGATACATGCATGTTTGTTATTCTTATTTTTCAAATTTTCCAAAATGGGCAAGTACTGTTTTTAGAATCATTACAAAAGCAAACACATTATTACAAATTCTGGTAAGGAAAATGTCAACAAGATTTTCATTGTCAACAGAGCTGATAATGTTCAGCCTCCCGGGCTGGAGTCAAATGAACAGTAATGACAGTTTGCACCAGAGCAAGGTTTTCGGTTTACAATGCACTTTCCTGTATATGACCTCATCTGGGATTCACGACCTCTCTGTGTGGTAAACGAGGCAAGTCCTTTTTCTCACCGCTGTTTTTATTTCATCTTGTCTGTTACTGTCCTATGTATCACACATTCAAAAGTGCATAAAGTATAAATACAGTTTATAGAAAAATAACAAGACAAACACTGATGCATCTACCCCCTAGTATGAGAAATGGAATATTCTGGAAGCTTAGAGCTCTCTGTGTACCCCTTCCTAATTCTGTCTCCCCTCCTCCCTGTTCCTACCTTGGCCCAGCCCTAACACCTGTGGGGCTCAGGGTACACACGTAGGCCCACATATCATGTGTCTAAATATTTATAAATTATAAATCAAGTTAACCAACTGTTAAATAAAAAATGTTCAAGCCTCCTGCTTTCATAAATTTACTTTCATAATAACAAAATAGAAAGAGATGTATTAAATTATGGGTTATTTTCTGATAACTGAAAGCTGGCAGAATATCAAAGTGAACCGAATTTAATTATTACTGCATATGCCTGGGAGTTCTGTTGATGGACCAATAATGCTTATATGGGTAATGAAACAAACACATGCATAATTAATGAATTATTGTAAGTTTATAAAATTTATTTTTTCTTGCCTTTGTTTCAGCAATATGACTAATTATTTTATTATGATTAATATTTTCACATGATTTGCATTTTATTGACAGTGGTGATGAATTAGATACCTTTCTTGAGTCATTGCAGTTCTCAGCTAGTTTTCAGTATTAATCGTGGCGTGGCGTGGAGAAACTTTGATCTGCAGGGGCCATAGCAGCTGGCGTTGTCAATAAAAATTCTTGGAGGAATACATTGACTTGAAGATTAACCAAATTTTTGTGAAATTTCACATATAATGTATAATCGTTGTAATGGGGTGGCATATTGTACATTATCATTAGCACAGAAAAAAATCATACCATATTTTAATTTCATATGAAATCACTCTCACTTATGTCAGAATTTCCACCGGGGGTCTCGCTGTCAATATCAAGACCCCTACAAGGGGGCTAAGCATTGATACCATGTTTCGTTCTGTTGCAGCTAATTCTACACAAACCTAAGTGTAAAAGTCACCAGTCGGCTGTCACGGCACAATGTTTCTCAGCTTCCAGGTGCAGCAGTGACATGTAGCTCCCAACGTGAGGGGACCTCAGAACCAGGGAGCAGCCAACCAGGAGGAAACGACTCGGCTCCACCGGGCAGGGAGTTCGTCCTCGCAGCAATGCTCTGGGGTCGTGGAGCCTGGGGGCTGCGCTCCTGCCCCGGAGGGCAAGGATCTGACCTTGCAGGCTTTTCTCTCCCAAGCTCCGGTGGCAGCCGGGCATGGGACGGTGGGACCACAGGGCGCATGCAGACACGCCCGGCCCCAGGCTGGTCCGGCCTCTCTGTGGCCACAACATAGACGCCCATCGCTGAGCCCTCCCTCCCGGGGCCTCTCTTCACCTGTCTCCTGTGGGGTCCTCCCACGGGGGGTGGGTGGGTCCTGCTCCCCGCGGCTGCCACCCACATCCGAGCCCTCCCTCCCTCTCCTGCCACACTTCGGTTGTGGTGGAGTCCCTCCCAGTCGCTGGCGGGGGAGCAATAACGTGTGGACGTTAAATTTTTGAGATCTCGTCGGTCTGAGAATTTCGTCGTTTTGCTCTCATACTTGATTGGCGGTTTTCCCAGTTTAAAGAATGCTAGGCGGGAATTGTTTTCCCCGAGAATTTGGAAGGCTTTGCTGTGCCATTTTCTAGATTTCAGGGTTGGCACTGAGCTCTCTGAACCCACTCAGCTCTCCCCGCTCTTGGTATGCGATCTATTTTCTTTCCCCTTTCTTGCCCCATCCGGAAGGCTGTAGAATCTTCTTCACGCGTCCTGCGTTCTGAACTCCCCCTCGTGACGTGCCTCGATGTGGGTCTGCTGTGTTGGGCTCTTGGGGGCCTTTCCAATTTGTCAGCTAATGATCTCCCTTCCTGGGAAGTGTTCATGCTTCTTAATGATTTCCTCCCCTATGTTTTCTCTGGAACCCTTGGTTTTGTTTCCCAGACGCAATGTTTTCTTTCTGCAAGCATCTTAAGGATGTTTTCTCCTTTTGCGGTCTCTGCTGCCTACCTGCCGAGCCTGTGTCTGTGCCGGTGTTTGATCTGTCCGGGCCCCACGCCGGAGGCAGACGTATGCTCATGCTTGGCGCTCAGCTGACAGGCGCGGGGGAGGTCTAAGAGGCTGATTGGAAGCTCCGAGCCTGGGTGGGCTGGTCAGCATTGCCTCGTTGTAGCGAGATCTGGGTGGATCAAGTGCAGCGGGAGGTCGCGGCTGCCAGGAGTTTGGGGCTTTTCCCAGGGCTGGTCGGATCCCCCAGGTGGTTAATCCAGGCCCCTTCTGCAGGGGGCAGGGCTGGCTGCCAGCCTCCTGGGAGCAGCGAGGGCGGTTTCTGTACCCAGAACCCAGCGTCCATGCCTCCCAGAGCCCTGCCATGGATGTGCTGGAGTGCCCAGCCCAGGGTCTGTCTGCCTTCTCCAGACAGCTCACCTCCCATCTCTGCCGGGACGGGCCGGGGGACCTGGGCTCTACAGCCCAGTCCTCCTGGGTTGCCACCTTCCCCTCATGCAGGTCCCAGCGGTGCCTGGTTCTGTCACTTTATAGCTGTGCTGTCGGTCTGATGGGTTTTCAGGCTGCAGATCTGGGGTGTGGCTTGCTCAGCTCTCCTACGCCACTCCCGGAGCATTGATCGTTCTGAAGCTTCCAACAGGTCATAGCAGTGTCTGCTTCCTTGTCTTTAAGCATCTTAAAACACCTCTTCACTGCCCTCCTGCCACTCCTTGGAGGAGTAAGATCTTTCCTTAGTCATTGAAACGTGACTTGCCAAGAGTCCACTTCCTCTCGGTGAGACTAAGTAGGGTAGACGGAGTCAGAGCTCCTGGTGGCCGATGCCACTGTGACCCAGAGAGGACTAGAGGAAGAGGGAGAGAGGAGCCAAGAGGGGGAGAACAGAGGCCGATTTCTGACAAACTGCTGTGTGCAGCCATTCCTAAAGCCAGCCATGCCTTTCATGTCCAGAGCTGTGAGCCAAGGGGTCCTGTCTTTGTTGTTGTTTGTTGAGTCCAGGTTGACTTCAGAGAACAGCAATGGTATGATGTGTGGGCAGAGCTGGGCTCGGCCAACCACAGCCTGCGGGCAAAATCTGGCCCATGGTCTGTTTTTGTCAATAAAGCTTTATCGGAACACATCTGCGTTTATTTGACGAGACACTGCTGGTGCTACCTTCCCCCTGCAGTGGCAGAGCTGAGTGGTGGTGACAGAGGGTAAAACACTCACCATCTGGGCCTTCACGAAACAAGCTGCAGGGCAGTGAGGCCGAAGTCTGACAGTCCAGCAGGCATGTGTCCACATCTGGGCCCTGCCACCTGTTTGCTGTGGGACTTTAGGTAAGGACTTTGGTCTCTGCGAGCCACTGTCTGCTCGTTTTCAGGTAGGTGCCGCCTCACGGATTGTCAGGGAGATTCAGCATGGTAACAGGTGTCTCATAACCCAGACGCCTGGAGCCCTCAGCCTGAGGGGCCGACCCCTCCTTTTGTGTCCGAGTGCAGTTTTACAGGGACATTGGTCCCAGGTGGGCAGCACTTTGGCCTTGTCTTCGTGGGCGCCCTGCGCCCCGCCACTTGTTCCCGACCGAGTCCACGGGAGTGAGCAGCCGGCCGGGCTCCCGTGTCCGGGCCCAGCAAGGGGAGACCAGACCCTGCCCCGGCTGCACACAGGCCCGGCCTCCATAGGAGGGGAGGCAGGGCGGTGCCAGGTTTCCTCTCCGCCCGCTCACACGGGCAACCGCTCAGGTGAGACCCACCCGGGTGCAGACCTGGGCCGGCCGCTGGCAGCAGCGTGACAGACGGGGCCTGGCATGGGAGGGCACTGCCCCCCCCACCACCGGGCATGGGCGTGGCAGGCGGTGACCCCACCCACCCGTTCAAGATGGCTGTTCCCAGCCACCAAAGAAATAGTGAAAACGGCATTTTGCAAGCTTGGACTCCCTCATGGTTAAGGCCTTTCTCTTCGTTTTCTAGAAGATTCTGAGTTCTGGGAACGCCCGCCCCTGCGCAGTTGGGAGACCGTCCTGTTTGTGGGCTGTGCATCTGAGAGAACAGAGTTCCGGAACAGCAGGCAGGGGGCACCTGACAGCGCAGCAGATCCCCGCAGCCTTCCCGCCAGCCACGGAAGGTTCTAGATGTCTGGTGCAGTGGCTCGGCCTCATGGGGAGCCTGGCCCGCTCAGACACCCCAGGCAGCGTCCAGGCCCCTGTGCCCTGCGCGGCGATGCGCGTTCCCACATATCGACATTCCCCTGCGTGCATTGTTCTTTCTGCGTGCAGTTCTCCCGCCTTGCGGTGCAGGAGGGGCAGCCGGTCGCACACGCACATACATGCGCTTTGCTTGTCCTCTGCTGCGTTATCTGCCCCCAGCTTTAATTTCTCATTTCTGTCCTCCCCGTGAGACTGAAGCCGGTGTCAGGGAGGGAATCGTTCATTACGGGAGCGGCGTGGGCGCCGGCTGCGGCAGCCACCTGAGGTCAATCAGGCAGCAGCATTAATTCCGCTCTCCGGGCGGGACTCAGGAAGCGGGAACCGAGAGGAATGGGTCCGCGCAGCTCGCAGCGGGGAAGAAACAGGGTTTTAACGGACCTACGTCGTGTCCTCCGCGCCACGCCACATGGTCAAGGCGCATTTCAAGCTAGTCCGCGGGGCTGGTGGGGCTGGTGGTTCCCAGCGCCCGGCCGGGAGCCAGGCCTGGGCTTGGGCGTGGTGAGCGGCCGCTCTGTTGTGCTCCTAGGTCAACAGTAAAGGGAGGAGGAGCAGGGTCAGAGCGCAGGCCGGGGTGGCAGCACTGCCCCTGTCAGGCGCAGAGTTTGAGGGGTCTTAAAACTCAGCCATCAGAGTAAGTAACGTTTCAATGCAATGATTTAAAGCATCAACATTAATGCAAAGAATCCGTGACAGACAAGATAGCAAAGTTTGAATAAAGACAGGCTGCTGTGTGTTGTTTTATGGCCTTGTCCGTCATGCAGCGGGGACGGTCGTTTCCAATATCTCCCGGTCCCTGGGCTGGTGGCTGGCTTGTGCACCGTGACACGGGTCTGTGGGGGTTGGCAATGGCGTGCGCGCAGTTTGGCCAACTTGGGCCTTTATGTATAGCCACGCTTTCAGATTATTTGGCTTTTGTTAACTTTTCCCACTCAGGTCACGGTACGAGAGGCTGTCTTACTGAGCGTATGTAGGGGCACAGGCATTTCTTTTAGCCCCAGGCTGGGGCATGGCCTGGCCTGGCTTCCCAGGCCCACAGCTTGCTCAAATGTCACCCCCGGCTTGCCCGTCCCCAGGCTGGGCTCTTGCCTTGCTGGGCTGATTGGTCCTGGGTGGTGCTCCAGACCTCTCTGAGTCTCAGACAAAGTGTCGCCGATGGACTGCTGTAGGGTTAGCTGACGGAAGGTGCCAGAACGCATCTCAGTGGTAGTGGGGGACCCAGTGACCCTTCTTGCTCCCCAGTGGCCTGAGCTGTGGTGGGTGAGGGGTTGCTGACGACGATAATATCGCTGGCCCTTGGGACTGAGCCCGCCGTTCCCACCCTGGGCCCGGGTGAGGCGGACCCTGGTGTGGGGGCCTCCTGGGCAGCCGGGGGGACACCGTGTGCGGCGTGTGCCTCGCACACGTGGGCAGGTTAAGGCCCTAGGGCTGTTCCAGTAAAAAGGAAAAGAGTCCGGCCAGGCAGGGCCAGCAGGGAGGGAGCGAGGGAGGCTCGCAGGGGACGTGCTGCCAGGAGATGTCCCCAACCTTGGGCCTCCAGCCCCAGGCTCCGGCCCTCAGGGTCCTGGCCGGCCTGGGAGATGCCGTCCGAGGGGGACCGCAGGGAAGGGCAGGCGAGGGCTCCTGCCGTACACTCCTGACTCCTGCCGGGCAGATCCCAAACCAAGGCAGCGTCGCAGGAGCCTCCGTGCGTGTCTGCATGTGCGCTCACATGTGTGCACACGTGCTCACACATGTTTTTATGTGCTCGCACACGTACACTCAAGTGTGCCCACACATGCATGGTACGTGAGTGTACAGATTCTCATGTGTGCGTCTGTGTATGTCACGTGTGTGCACATGCTGCACATGTGTAAATGATAATGTATGCCTGTATGCGCCCATGTGTGTGTGAAAACATATGTGTGCTTGTGTCTCTCTGTGCATGTGTGTATGTGCACTCGCATCTATGCATGTGTGAGCACATACACGAGTGTGTGTGCATGTGTGTATGTGCACTCGCATCTATGCATGTGTGAGCACATACACGAGTGTGTGTGCATGTGTGTATGTGTACTCACATCTATGCACGTGTGAGCACATACACGAGGGTGTGTGCATGTGTGTGTGTATGTGCACTCACATCTATGCATGTGTGTGCACATACACGAGCGTGTGTGCACGTGTGTGTGCGTGTGTGAGGCCAACAGTGACTCGCTCCCTCCCTCATTCAGGGACCTGCAGCCAGCTGGGACCCTCGGCTTTCCGTCTGGCCCTGCCCGGGCAGAATGAAGCCAGAGCGCACCGGGCGGCAGGGGCTGGCAGGAGGCGGTGCCCGTGTGTCTGCCCGGAGCACAGAGCACCACTCCGTGAAGGCCGTTAGCACGCGGATAAGTTGCCTCGGGAGACCGGGGTGGGGAAGAGGGGAGCTGAGTGGCCCCGTCCTTCTCGCGGTGATTCCTCCCCCTTGGGTTAGGGTCGCAGCCATCTCCAAACTGGGGTCTCTCCGTGGTGCCGGCCACTCTGGGACAGCGGATGGTGCCGCCTGGGGAGGCCGCAGGGAACGCCCATCCGCTTTCCTGGTCCTCACGCAGGGCGTGTGCCACGGCCACAGGCAGAGACGGGCCCTCCCAGAACGCCACGGCCGCAGTGGAGGTCTGGCCCGCCAGCCCGGGGCGCCAGGCCTTCGGAGCAGCCGGGGTGACTCCGCGGAGCCCACACGCTCCGTGGCCAGCAGCGGAGGTGGCGCCGTGGTGGAAGCACAGTCCCCAGAGCAGGGCTTCTGGGGAGCAGCTTTGGAAAGTGCTTCTTGTGACTCATTTAGGACAAGGGGACTTTCACTCGGAGAGTGTTTTCACATCAAGGAAACATGCAAACACAGGAGGGACTCTGAGTGGCATGCACATCTTCCTGAACTGGAGCTGGGGAGGGCTTTCTCTGAGCGAGGACAGGAACACGGATGCACTTGGGAGGCTGTTAGGAGAAAGTGCAGTTTGTTCCCCGAGCAGATCGGCACGCCGAGAGACGAGAATTAGGATTCGGAAGGGCCAGCGGAGCACTCAGACCTGGGTCTGAACTCAGAACTTGCCTCAGCCAAGTTCCTCTGAGGCAGGGAAGGGACTGACCCTTTTGCTCTTGCATGGGCGGTACGAGGTTTCTGCACTGCACCTTCATCCTGAGAAGGGGACCCCCCAACCTGCTACCTTCCAGGTGCTGTGCCAGGCACTCAGCACGCGTTTCCTTGTTTGGCCTGCACGGAACAGAGGGGTATTAGAGTCTGCATCTTATAGGTGCGGGGACTGGGCTTCAGACTGGGATGTGACCCACCCAAGGCACAAAGACGATTAAGCGTCACGGCCAGGTTGGAGCCCATTTCTGTGTGCTTTCAGATCTCTTCACAAACAACTCTTAGAATTGAGAACCGCAAAAGAGCTCCGCCTGAGAAATCGGCCGGATTCCGTTCGGTTCCGAGTATGGATTAAATACGGAAACTATTTCTCTCTTTGCCCTGCCTGCCAGGGAGCTCAGAGCTACGATTTGGCAGCCGGCCAGTTTTAACTGAAGTTTTGGGATTTTTATGTTTTTACCCACCTGTGGATTTTTCGTATCTTCACAAAGCCTCAGTGAGGGTTTGTTCTTTGTGACACTCGGCCTCAAGCCCTAGACGGGACGTATTTCCAGACCCTGTTTACGCAGAAGCAAGTATGTCACGTGCGATCCCAGCTGCGTGTTGTGTGGCGGGATGTGTGACGGGCCACCGTCCAGGAGAAGCGAAGCCGCTGGGGGTGACAGAGGACTCCGGCCCAGTGCGCTGCTGGCCTGGCCGTTATGCACCTCTAAATCAACTTTAGAAGTATCTGCACTAGCAGGAGGAAAGAAAAGACTTAAAAAGACAAAGCATATTACAGGAAAGCAGTGGTTTCGCGGGCTATTTGTCACTTCAAGTGCAATACATTAACAAGGTGCCGTAATAAGAAGAGCTACTAAAAAATGATTTATTGATACTTTAGACCCGTTAAAACAGGTTAATGTCAATACAATTAGCTCCCGGATCAAGACAATCCCTTTGGAGGGAAAGTTGATAAAACGGCTTTAACGGCCACTCCGTCACAGGCAGGGGAGGGCCGAGGACTTCGCCCCCAGGGAGAAGAGAGACAGTTCGCGGAGGGCGGCCACGCTCCTGCCTGCGGGGGACCCTGGTCCCCGGGGACTGCACGGGCTGGAGCCTGAGAGTTCGGGGCTGTTCTAAGAAATGGCCAGTTTACCTGGAAGCCGGCTCTGCTATTTCACGCACGGGCGACTCCTGAGTAGTTGGGGCGAATGTCGAGCAATTGTTATGCTGGGAAAGCGGCGGAGAGGAGCAGGCGAGTCACCTAGAGACTGGCGGGGAAATGAGTGTTCTCAGAAAAGAGCAGAGCTCTGCAGGCCAGGGCTGGACGGACGGGTGGAGGCGGGCCCCGGGGAGGCCCCCAGCCTCCCCCAGCCTGGCCTCTCCTTGAGGGTCCCTGCGGCTGCGAGAGGGGCAGCTCCTGCCTGCCTGGTGCCGGGCGGGCCCTGTGCGGCCCCCTGCTTGGGGTGGGGCCGCTCCTTCGGGGGCTGAGCAGAGGCTGGCTCAGCCTGTAGCGCTCCCCTGCTGGCCCGGTGTGGACTGGGACAATCTCAATGTTGTCATCCTTGTCCTCAAAGAGTTTTTTTTTTTAAATTTTATTTATTTTTTCTCAAATTCTGTGGGTACAAATATTGTTAGGGTTGCATATCTTGCCCCTGCCCCCTCCCCACCCCGCTCTGCCAGAGCTTCAAGCGTGTCCAGTCTTCAAGTGGTGCGCCCTGCACCCACCATGAAAGTGCGTGCCCCTCCTCTTCTCCCCCCTGCCACCTGTTCACCTCCCATTAACAATTTTTTTTTTTTTTAGAGATTTTGGTTACAGTGTGTTTCTTTGCCTCTCCCTAAAAAGGGATAGAGGTAATCCTTTCCCCCCTACGGTGCTCATCACATCCTTAAGATTTTTAACCCTTTGCCCTGGCTTGCTTTTTCCTCGATTCCTTTATTCTACTCGGGATTTAATTTTTTAAATACCCCAGAATAATAAATACTGGAGCTTCTTTTCATACAGACTTATTTATTTGGATTTTTTTTTTATATTTCAAATTATCGATACATTCAAAGAGTAATTTTAATCTCTATAGTTTTGCACGGTATGAGCTGCTACCGATGCTAACCGTGTCGAGTCACACTCGACATCCGAGTGCAAAGAGTTAAAAATGGTGCCTCTCTTCAGGGTGAGAGTGCACAGGGTGAGAGTGCACAGGGTGAGAGTGCACAGGGTGAGAATTCAAATGGCACCGCAGTGAGCATGATGCCATTTCACTGTCCCTGGCCCCATCTTCTCTCCAGAGGCAGCTGCTGCTGTTCCTGGGGCTGGGTTAGAACCACCCTGTGCGTCGACCAGCATAGCGCCCTGCCCCGACGTGTCGGCCTGACGTGCCAGTCCCCTGCCGCAGGCTGTGTGCCGGGCGCTGATGACTCCCAGGTCTTGGTGGCTTTCCCAAGACTTGGTGGCTTTCCCAGGTGTCCTGCTGGCCACGGATCTGATCCACGTGGGGGTGTGGCGGGGGGCACAGAGAAGGGTAGGAGCGTGCCGTGGCTCTTGGAGTGACATGCGTCACTTCTCATGTCCCATGTCATGGAGCGGGGCTGTGTCCTCTCTGCAGAGGAGGGTTGTCTCCGTTGGGGGCCGCAGGCAGAGACGGGAGCCCCTCCTCTTAGAGAAAGGGTAGCAAACGGCCGGGGGGGGGGGCGTGGAACGTTCCGTCGCGACACTGTATCCCAGGATCTTTCAGGTGGAAACAGGGCGGTGACTAATCCTTTCTGGGACTGTGGCCGGATGCATCGCACAGATGTGGCTGCGTTTATTCAGTGGCTTTGCCATTTAGGGCACTTGAATTCCCCAGCAGGCTGACCCCAGAGCCCACGCCCCTGCCGCGCCGCGGCCCTGCTGGGCCTCCTATAACCCCTTTCAGTGTGGAGAGTTTATAAAACTCCGTGACTCCGGAATCTGTCTTTGCCACGGTCTCCGAGTCGGGCTTTCTCAGATTCTCTGAGTCTCTGCTCTCGAAGGTTTTTTATTTTACGAGTCCGTGTGTGCAAGCATCAGTTCTGAGCACGCTTCTGGGGTCCTGAGTCTGGCGTGCGGTGAGTCTGACAGCAGAGGAGCGTTCTGAGAAGGTGGGCAGGCCTGGAAGTTGTCACCGGCAGCTGCCTCCCTGCCTGCCGCGTCCTCTCCCCTTGGGGGGGTGGTCTCGGGGGTCCGGCGCTGGCCCCTGTCCGCGAGGGGCAGGCCCAGCGGAAGGAAGTCAGGTCGGGGGTGTGCAGAGTTGCCTGCAGGGATGACTTGGGGTGCCACAGGGCCCTGGAAAACCAGCATGGTCCCTGCCCAGCCAGCACCTGTTGACAGATGAAGACACATTTCCGGGGTGCCCAGTGAGGTGGGGACAGGTGGGGCACAGGCAGGCCGCTGGCTGTGGTCCTCCCCGCTGGGCCAGCTCCTGCCTCCGCAAGGATGACCCGAGTGCGGGGAGGCTGCTGCGTGGGCGCCGATCAGGGGCAGGGGCTCAGGAGAAGCCCCCGCCTCACCGGGGGGTGGGCGCCAGGGCAGGGTCCGTCTTTACCTCACGCTTCCCTGGGCTTGGACCCGTCGGACAGGAGCACGACTGCCCCACAGCATGGCAGGAAACCCACGTGCCAGCCACAGCCCTGCGTCCCCATCCGGTGCCCCATTCTGGGCTCACTTATGGGATATTGGGGATCTGGGGGTCCCCTTTGTAGGAGAGTAGCCATCAGCTCTGCAGGAGTTTTGAACGAACGAGCGCATGAGGAAGGGCCGTCTCGGCACTGCAGGTAGCCGGCCTGCTGGGGTAGGCGGGAGCCCCGGCCCGGCTCCCTGAAACTGCCTTTGTTTCCCTACACGGCCCGAGTCCTGCCCGAGCCCCCAGGACACCGCTCCGACACCCCCCGTCCCGGCTCCCCGAAACTGCCCTTTGTTTCCCTACACGGCCCGAGTCCTGCCCGAGCCCCCAGGACACCGCTCCGACACCCCCCGGCCCGGCTCGCCGCCGTAGGAGGGCTCTGTCCTGTCCCCAGACCCGCTCGCTGCGGTGACCAGGAAGCTGGGCTGATGGTAAGATGAGAGGGGCTGCGTCCCTGGGACACAGTCAAGCCGTCAGAGAAGGTTCCCTTGTCCCTCCTCTGTCGGAGGCGTGGGAAAGAGGCTTTTACAGCTGTCCGTGCTGATTGCTCCAAGCGTTCTGCAGGATGTCTCTTCCCGAAGCGAAATTCTCCTCCTGGAAATTACACATCACGGTACTCTGCGGCCTCTCTCGCTCCTCATCTGAGACCCTTAATAGCCTTGCCAGCGCTACAGGCATCGGTGTGACTGTCGGCAGCTGTCACCCTTGTCACCTGGGACACCCCCCCCCGCCCCCCGGTCCTCCTGGCTCCTCTAAGGCCCAGCAGAGCTGGGTCCCCGTTTGCAGCCCCGTCTGCATGCTCCTGAGCTGCAGCATCGAGAATCTCACATTGGTGCATGATGCCTGCCTGTGTGGGGACCCCGGGCTGGAGTCGGGGACCCCGAGAAGGGAGACGCGCCCCAGGGGCTGGCTGGGGTGGGGGAGGTGGCCAGACCCAGAAGGGGACAATCCGAGTCTGAAGGGGTCTCTCCTCTGTCCTGCCCAGCAGCGCGTCGTGGAGCTGGGTCTGTCTCTGAGACCCCGGGTGTGGACCCCAGGGCAAGTGGCACTTAGCCAGGGGGTAGGGGGGTGTGGGGCTGGGAGGCAGTGAGGCGTCTCTGCAGCACCTGGGGAGAGGGACAGGCTCCTGCTTTCTGCCCGGAGTGGACAGGCCCTGCAGAGTCGGGCTCAGGGAAGACAGGGCGGCCACGGGAAGGGTGGCCAGTCCACGCTGGTGAGTGTGGTCGGAATGCGCCCAACTCTCCCCGTCCCCCCACTTCCCTGGGCGGCCTCAGTGTGGGTGTTGAGTGTTGTGATGCTGCTGGCCAGGTGGCCCCTGAGGCTGAGGGGGTCCTCAGCCCAGCGGTGGCCTCCCCTCGCTCTGCCTGAACCCGACGTGGGCAGAGCTGGGG